>NJDC01000648.1:33751-52449 GCA_002245475.1 Calephelis virginiensis | reverse complement strand
TGACACAACAAAATCGGCACCTTAGTGTAATTATTCTGTACTCGACATTTCTACTGACATTTAATCTAATCGTCACAATTTCTAATCTCATCTGACATGTCTATGATTTATTAAAAAAAGTTGGCATGCGTTTAAAATTGGTTTAGTTTGTGCACAACAGAATAACCATCAATATCACCTAAATAAACAATCGAATACCTTTTAAGTATAACTAATAAGCCGCCGAACCGCTGGCCATGAAATTTGTATGGGACAATTCTGTATGGTGTACCCCATACTCAATCCAAAAACATATTCAAAATCGGACTACTTTATATAAAGTACAGCGTATTAAATAGAATAAACATTTACGTTGAATTGAAGAATACATCCATTACAATGTTGGTTCATAGTTAAATCGAGTTTCGCCAAATATCGAAGACGAAAAGTTTAAAAACTATTTACATATTGTAAAAATGGCTTACAAGCATTACATAAATGAGTTTTTCTATCGCAATGGCTAACTTACCTAAATATTTGCAGGAATTTCGAATGAAGAGGGTCGGTCGTCGGTCCGGCCGACTGGCGAATTTAAGCGATTGTGATGATATATGGGACCGCATTATTTTCTTATCTTTTCTCTTTCTAACTCTACCGGCCATACTTCATTTTCGCCCGTATTACGCTTTTTATATGTGGTAATAGACACCCCGGGGTTTTTCTCAGCTTACGCAAATTTTTGATAACGTGTCGCCCTCAATGAGCTTTTAGATGAGCTTATTTTTATTGTTTTATAAAACAACGATTTAACTTGGGCGTTCCTCCGCTTCAAAGGAAATTGTTTACTGTGAGAAATTATTTTGCCTTGTAAATGAGGTTATTATAGGTAAGAAGATAAACTGAAATAAGAAAATCTTTAAACAGATTGTGAGTTATGGAAATTCTAATTTAACTTCGAAGTACTTTAACTCTTTAATCTGTTGTTATTAAATTGTGGGCTAGAAACACATGCTTATTATATAACTTGCAGTAGACGGGCGATGACAAAATGTCGCGAAAACTGTATAATTATATCTTTATTTTCTTTTTTTTGTAGTAAAAAGTGTTCTCTGTTTTGGTTTAGGTCTTCTTAGTAGAAGACCATCTGCTGTCCTGCCAGGTAGCTCGTTTCGAAAACCTATTTTGAAATATTTATTTTAATTTGAAAGAGCATACTTCTTAAGTTGTCGGATATGATTATGGGATCCCATGAAAATCGAGGAAAAATACTTAATTTTCATGTACTTACGTATATGACTTATTGAAATCGAAGTTGGCAATTTTACTGATATTATGGGTGTGTAGCTGTCCCGGAGCCCGAATGTTACACCTTGTGTACAAATCTAATGGTTATCTTAACAGTTTTCGTTGTAACCGTATTAAAATTCGTTGAGTAGTTTTCGAGTTTATCGCGATTAGACATAAAGATAGACAGATGTAGCCAAGATGCTTTATTTTCTAATACATTTTTTTCAATGACTAAAGTATAGCTAACATCGTGACTTCTACAACTTCATCAGGCTTTTCTATACATTGATTGAATTAATTTCCTATTTAAATATTTATTATATTACTCAGATAGACGATCGTTTGTTTTCCGGTCTTTTAAGGGAATTCCGGTTTAAAAACCGTTACATGTTACGTGTTGGTTCGGGCTCCTTTGCAGAATAGACCATCTGCCTTCCTGTGTCAGGCAACTCGTAAAAGGCGAGAATAGGCTTACCGTCACTAGCACTGTGACATCTGATTAGGAGGTAAAGTTTCGCAGCGACTCGCCCGGATTAGCACCACCGCCTTATCGATTCCTGCCGCCATAACATCAGCGCTTGCTGTTGACGTGTTCCGGTTCGGAGGATGAGGTAGCCGCTAAACTTAATTTTGCTCGAGACGTAACATCTCGCCCTAAGGCTGCCGACGCACCATTACCACCTTTGGTGTCTGGGCGGCGTGAATTTTTTACCATCAGGAAATCCGTCTGATTGTTTGCCTTCCAATATCATAAAAAAACGCAAAACACTAGGCGTGGTTATTTTTCTAAAACATGATAGACATTATAATTCACACTATTCGTATTTGTACTTGAAGGGCGATCTTCAATTCAATTTTTACCTTGAACTCGTTCTCAGTCATGAATTCAACAAAAATATCGAATGAGTTCTGTTTGCGTATTGAAAATGACAGTTTTAAGATTACCATATGGTAATTCGATTTTGAATTCGAGAATGATAATCTCGGGACGAAATTGAAAAACTATAGAGAACACGTGATAACCTTTACACGTACTTAGAGGACATTGGAAAATTTTGATATTTTTTTTATTATTGTTCACCAAAGTATTACATGTTTCCACAAATTTTTAAGGAAAAAAAAATTCTTTTATTAATTGTACCTGTTTTTTATGATATTGGAAGGCAAACAAGCAGACGGATTTTCTGATGGTAAGAAATTCACGCCGCCTAGAAACACCAAAGGTAATGTTACGTTGCCCCTGAAGCCGGGATATTAGGCCTCGCGTAAAAGTAAGCTTACCGGCTACCTGGAACACGTCAATGGCAAGCACTGATGATATGGCGGCAGAAATAGGTAAGGCGGTGGTACCAATCGGGGCGAGTCGCTGCGAAACTCTACCACATAGTCAGAAGTCACGGTGTTAGTGGCGGTAAGATTATGCTCGCCTTTTTCAAGTTGAATAGGCAGGATCTTTTTTGCTGAGGAGCCCGGATCAACACGGGGTAAAACCAATAAATATATAAAAAAATAAAACTAACATTGACTTGCATCGGAGGTTAAAAAGGAATAATAATAACAGAAATGGCTAAACTCGCAATCTATAGCCATTTTGTTATATGCTTCAAATAAAATTAAAGTACTTCATTCATTCTACGGTTCATTTACGAGGTACCAATATATTTTATAAACAATTCAAACAGAACAGAATCATTTAAATACCGCATTCTACAAACCTTGTTAAAGATTGTTGTACATATAGTTGTGTTAGTTATTAGAAGTAAATATGCTAAGTGAATGAGAAAAGAAGTCGAGTATACTCACCATTGTCGTATTCCACGGAATATGATAAAGGACGAGGAAGCGTTTTCTTCTCCTCTCTCAAAGATTCCCGGTTATAATGTAACGTCTATAGTCGATGGATGTATTTTAATTGTAAGGAGAAAAGCCTAAAATATGTCCGATATCATTTAACATGAATTGTTCAAACACAATAAAATCTCAAAAAACGATTCCTATTAAAAAAAACACATTGTGAATTGATAATTGATTTTTTTTAATATACCTTCAAAAAATAATTTCGAGGTGGTCCCATATAAATTTTATCGTCGTGAGACACAAATGTGTCGTCATGATACACGAAAATTTATCGAAGTATACAAGTCTCAAAAACCACTAGTTAATGTATAGTCACTAGTGATAAAATGTATACGGGACTGTTTCGGAATCATTCCCAAAAAATTAAAAAAAATAGAGTTGAATTAATTACCTCCGCCTTTTAGGACTTGGTTAAACTATCATCTTTCAAATACATTAATTAATCAAAAAGAAGTTAATATATGAGTAAAAAGTCCTGCGTGTTCTTTATTAGTTCTATGCCAATAAAGCTGTTCAAAATATAAAATTTAAATATTATCTCGCGTACAAGTAGTTAAAATCAAGTCACAAAAAATTGCGAGTTTTAACTACCAGTTGCTAAATCTCAGAATTATGAAAATAATACCCTCCGTAAATACGATATCCTTGAAGTTATTATTTAATATTTCCCTTAAAACTCATAACAAAAATAAACATCTAGAAGATTTGTCGTTAGATGATCAAAGCTTAATTGCGTTGGCCGAGCTTTGGCGACGGACATCCGCCGATCCTGTTCTACGAAGAAAATGGATTAAAATAAAAATACTGCCAACCACCAAACAAGTAATAAGTTTACACACGAGACACTAAAAGCACAGGTTAAGGTACAGTCAGCTAAATAAATCTCTTATACTTTTTAGGTTACGTAGCATATTTTCTATCTTGGTTGGCAAACTTGTCATTGTAAAATATGATTGGAACGCTTCTTAGCCCCTTATCATTAGACAATAGACAACAAAACAATTTTGATTTGAGTTTTAGGTATTGTAGACGGCAGTTCGATCCTGCGCCTTAAAAATGGAACGAAATAAAATAATTCCAATTGCCAAACAATTGACAACGAACTATCTGTCTTTGTACATCTCTCTTTTTTATGTGAGAGGTTTGCGAACAAGCACACGGATCTCCTGATAAGAGACAACCGTGCCTTATAGACGTTACTTAAAAAGTATAAGAGGTGTTCTACGTGCGTCATTTATGCTTACTTGCATCGGCTACCCTACTATCCAGACTGGGACATGACAGCGATTGTTGTTGGATAAAATAAATTATTAAGATCGTTACAATTAAGATTACAGGCAAACTTGACTGCCTGGCGGATAACTCAGCCGTGGATTGAGTTCAAGCGGTGCGTGCGTTGGAAAGATGTGGTAGAAATGTTGCATTTCATTATATATTAGAAATGTAAATTCTTAGATGTTGAATATACTGATTTTTTTGTATTTTGAATCCATTTTTTTAAGTTAACATATATAATATTAGTGACGTAAAAATTTGTTGAAAGTAGTTTTGTATTGTGATGGTATAAATATAAAATATGTGGCGTAAAAAATAAGTATTTTTATAAAAATTAATACAAGAAGGCGTTACTTTGCGGAAATCCATACTTAAATCTAAAAAAAAATTATTTTATTTGCAATTTTCCGCCAAAAAATGTATACGTATTTCGGGAGTTTTAGCTTCCGGTAAGTCCAATTCATTCTTAGCGAACTATTTTGTCTGTTTTGTTACGCAATAATACGTATACATTTTTTGGCAGAAAATTGCAAATAAAATATTTTTTTTTTAGATTTAAGTATTTTTATAGCCCAACTGGTAATTGCTGTGATTTGGTCGAGGCTAAAAACTGATTCATTAGTTTTGCCAATTGAGATAAGATTAGTTATAATAAATATCTACTTGGTACCAATGATCGGTAAATTTCTCTATTAGATGCTGTTACTTGACGTAAGCTTAAAATGCTTTTAAATTAAATATTTATTAAACATGGTTTTTTTTCCAAATGACTGTACTTGGATATTACTGAGTGACAATTACTTAAAACAGGATGGTCTATGACCATGTCTTCTCTTGTTATCTTTTAAAATATTTATCTTTTTAGTTACAAACGGTTTTTTTTAATAAATAGTATCACCACAAAACATTGACAGGTACAGAAGGCAATTTACATACAAAGTGTACTCAAACAATGCACGCATGCATGCACATCGCTTTTCGGACCAATGTAGACCATAATATGACATCCACTTGAGATACGCTGATGTGAAACTTTTTTACAAATAAGGAACACCAAAAATATACACATACTAGCTGCTACCTGCGGCTTCGCCCGCGTTTTCACAGAAACCCGGTGTGCGATCGGGATTTAAAATAGCCTATATGTTAATCCAGGTTACAATCTATCTGTCTTCCAAATTTCACACAAATCCGTTCAGCCATTCGAGCGTGAAAGAGTAACAAACATCCATACATCCATACTAACAAACTTTCGCATTTATAATATTAATAGGATGTATGTATTCACACTCAATGCTTTGTAGATAGAATATCGAGTCCCAAATATCACAACTCCAGCAGACCTGTGTTGCTACCTTCACATTCATTACTCATTTCTGACAAACACGCTAGTTTCGGAGACGCCAAATAAAACCAATGCAAAATAGAGTGTCATCAGCACGTCATCCGCTTGAGATAAATAAAATCTCCTAAACAAGTTTTTTTTATGATAATGTAAGGCAAACAAGCGACGGATTTTCTGATGGTAAGAAATTCACAACGCCTAGAGAAACCAAAGGTGGTAATGGTGCGTTACCGACCTGAGGCCGGGATGTTAGGCCTCAAACAAAAGTAAGTTTACCGGCTACCTTACCCTCCGAACTGGAACACGTCAACGGCAAGCATTAGAAGTTATGGTGGCAGGAATAGGTAAGGCGGTGGTACCAATCCGGGCGAGTCGCTGCGAAACTCTACCACCTAGTAGGATGTCACGGCGTTAGTGACGAAAAGCCTATGCTCGTCTTTTACGAGCTGCCTGGCATGAAGGCAAATGGTCTATTCTGCAAAGGAACCTGGACCAACACGGAGAACACACACACAAATTGAACGTAACCCCAAAGTAAGCAATTTATATTCTTGTATTACAGGCGTTAGTGAACGGTTCTAATACATAGAAATACTTAGACAGATACCAGGATAAATTTGATAACGACCCAGACCCAGTAAAGCAGACATCTAAATGTTTATCACTCAAATGTCTGCCCCCGCCGGTATTCAAACCCAGGTGTATATATTAGCCCTCGATCAACGAGACGGTAGCACAAAGAATGCATCCAGATATTAATATTTAACTCGCTGTTGAAAAGAAACTTATTAAAGATGACTTTTTGCAGATAACCTTGAAACACAAATACGAAACCTAATACAATTAAATATACCCTGGTTACCGAGGAGTTTATTTTACTGTTGCTACTTCTCACTTTCTTGGGTTGGAGAAAGCGATAGTTTAATGTAGATAGAGTTAAATTTAATCGAATTTCAAAATTATTTTTAATAAATAATGAAGCTTGTAATAAGTAAAAAAAGAATTTAATTCCATTTTATTAAAAAAATATTTTATAAACAAATAATTTATTTCTATAAATGTTTAAATGTCTACACACCACAATGTAATAGGATAGGTTGGTAAGTGTGTTTCAATATTTTTGTAACAACAACGTCTTAATGCAGTTATATAATTTTAATTTAATTTCAATAAAATATTCTAGTAATTTTAACATTATATTTCTATTCCTTCTGGTTCGTTCTGAAGAATAAATCAAATAACTAGATACGAGTGCCACAACTAGTTTTTTTGCTTAAGCCAGAGACCATCATGACCGCCGAGTGCAGTTGTCAAAAGTGGGTATATTGACTTTTGTACCTTTCTGTCTATAATTTGTTTGGTTTATCATAAGTTAGGGATAGGATATATATGTGCCCGGTTGGCGATAGGCTTGCCACCTATCACATTGTGGGAATTAGTATCTTCGGCCAGTCGTGGGTGCCCTTGTTGTGCCTCTGCCTACCTCTTCGGGGATATGGGCGTGGAGATTCTTTTTTTTTATCATAAGTTTTGAGTGCACCGTTGGTCAAGCTTTATAGTGAGATCAACACTTAGTACTTTGTTTAGAGATTGTGAATTGTGAGGTCCAATTAAAAGGTGAGTCAAACATCACGTTCCAATGTTGATAGCACATAAGATATAAGCAAAAATGTTTAAATAAAAATCAGTAAAATAATTTCATCACTAATACTTACTGTGTTATTAATAAACATATACCACAGTACCTATTTTAAGGTTTCAGTGGGTATCATAGTGTGATTAAGACGATCATGTTAACTTAAGCCTCGAAGTGCTTTAGTCTTAGTTTATAAATAAGACGCAGACTTTATCAAATACAAACTAAACCCTATATAATAACGGTATCACAAGAGATTAGTAAAATATGTTTTGTTGATTATTCCAATTCGTATATTGGTTAATAAAGATAAAAATAAGACAGATTTGATAATTTCATTGGCTCTTAACTGCAAGGAAATAGCAAAGGAAACACAAATTCTATTTGCTTCAACCAGACAGTGCATGTCACCACGGTTTTTCCTTTACTTTCAAACTTGAACATATTCAAGTATGAATCATGGAGTTTCACAGGTGATTATTCACAGGAAACTGGGAAGTGACAAATTTGTAAAAGCACAAATTCGTAAATGCAGGTTCTGTAAGATGAATTATGGCTAGTGTTATGGTCTTACAACTGAGCCATATTTTGTAGTGCTGGATAATCCTTTGCTAGGTATACCGTACAGCTCGGAGTTCTCTGCGCCCAGGAAGCCGCAGCAGAAAATAAAATTGATATCGTTTCGCCTCGAGCGACTCGAGAAAAAGCATTTCGAAATAAATGACTTTTTAAATTTCATCGTTGCACACAGTTTCTCTATCAATTGTCGAGGCTTGCTACGTAACTAGATTTTGCGAGGGCATTTATTGTGTGCGACGTACAAGATCACGACTTTTATATAGCGAAATACGATAAATAAAATCCGAAGATTTAAATTGTATTGTTTGTTGTCAGTGAATGGAAAGAGCCTAGAAGTAGCCTACAGCAATTCCGTTTAATTTATTAGGTATGACCCCAATAGTACATTTTGGATTTGAATTTGAAACGAAACTATACATTTCAATTACGAAATGTATAGTTTCGTTTCCCTTTTATGTTTGCATCAAATGTATTCAACTGCAACAGTGGCCCTAATAGAGCTGTCGACAAGTTCAAAGCGTGTTAGTTCTTGAAAAATCTTCCGAAAACACAAGCAGCATTATACACCTAATAACCTTGAAGATGTGTTACTGTTGTCATACCAGTAACATAACCATGCCCTTAATAAACCATGGACATTTTTTTGTAAGTAATAAAAAAAGATATTTTTTAAAAATTAAAAAAGGACTTTGATAAAAAACGTGACTCTCGGAATTTTGCCGCCGTCTTATGTAATTTTTATTGAACACTGAGAAAAACTGCCGGTCGTTCGTTCGTTGGGACAGTTGCTACCTACCAGTGTCACCAATTAAAGTGAAGTAATGAAAAAATACCCATTTTTTATACTTTAATAAAGCGAACATGTGGATGACTCTCTTGATAGTAACTTGAATTTATTGTAAATATTTAAAAAAAGCTATTGCATGAGCAGGCACGAGTCACCAGATTGCGGGGCGAAGAGGGGGATTACGCATGTGCAGTAACGTCGATACAACCAATGCCACCTAGAGGCGAGTTGCTGAACTAAAGAGACAAGCGTGATCAAAATATCTGCTATTCGTCGATAGATGACAAAACTAAAAAGTATCACCACTGTGCCGGTCAGAGAGTCGGAGGGGTGTTAGGTTATTTTCGTTACGGAATTTCTAGATTCGGTCTTCACGCTCAAGGCCCGCGATAGAAGCTACGCAATAGCTTAAAATTGCTGTGATTAGAAAATCATAAAGAATCCTTTGTCTTAAGTTATGGCCATCATCTCTCGGAAAGGTCATGAAATTATTTTAATGTTCGTTAGTTGACTTTGTTTAAACAAAAAATTGCCCGAAATAGTTGTAGAAAAATATTCTTTTGCTGGACGTAATTTATCGAGGTCGTTATTTAATAACCGTTCTATGCTTTTTCCATTCACTGTTTGTTGTGTATTAGCAATCGGTTCGGCGAATCATCGAAAGACACTCGAGCCGACTCTATATAGGTTGAGCAAATATGAATTCAAACTAACAATCTCTAAGGACGGATCGCATTTTTTATCGTAATTATAATTCGAAACTGATATACTGGTTCAAGCCCTCTTGTATTACGAACGTTTTTAATTAATCTGGAGAGTACTAACTTATTATTATGCGTCAGTATCATAGTACGAGTATCATTGGTAAATAGGTTAACGGAAATCGTGACAGAAAATGATTTTATTAATTTGTTTAAGACTGGCAAACCCGGCGAACTTCGTTCACTTGGCACTCGATACTTTCTGCCTTGTCTACCGTGCACTTGGCGTAAAGTTACAATTGTAAATGTACAATGACTTGTAAATTCAATTGTTTCTCTGTATTCTGGATTTGAAGTTCTTTGGTCATTTTGTAATTAATGTCGATATGTTTGTAATCTCTAAACTACAAATCTTATGACGTGGAAAAAATATATGACAATCTATAAAGTGCATACTTCACAAAACGATAAAAAAAATGAACAATTTAGGCTACGCGTTAATGAATTTATATTTTACATTTACTCCTACAAGAACTTCTTTAGTGTATGTGAAAAAAAAATATCCTATAAACTTTTTTCAGAACAAAAAAGACATCATCTGTAAAACTTTGCTACAATCGGTTTAGTACATTCGGCGTGACTCGCGATCAGGATACAGACAGACAAGCAGACGAACAGAATTCACTTCTCTATATATTTGATATGCTTTTTTTGTTTATCTATACTTATAAACAAAAAAAAGCATCTTCCCGCCCATATCCCCCAAGAGGTAGGCAGCAGCACAATCAGGGCACCCACGACTAGCCGAAGACACTAAGTCCCACAATGTGATAGGTGGCAAGCCTATCGTCAGCCGGACACATTCCCAATCCCGAGCAACATTTTTTTTATTACAAAATTGGGAAAACCCAATTCTCTTTTTGTTGCTCGGCCCGGGATTTGAACCCGGGACCTCATGCAGTCAAGTCCAACTAAATTTTGCAAGTACTCATTCACAATACGTGCTAATAAGCTATGGAACTCTCGGCTTGGTGAAATAAGACAGACAGAGAGCAGCCACGAATTTATGAAGATGGCAAATGAGTTGTGTCTGAATATTTTAGCACTAAATTTGTAGGCAACTTGCAAACATATTCATTGTTTAATGTATTTTTTGTTTTAATTTTTGTCTATCAATGAAACACTTTTATAGTGTATTTTTTAAATGTATTTTTAAAAATTCAAAATTAAATATTTGAAAGATTAGATTTATTACGTATTTATAGATATTGTATTTGCTTTGAAGACATTGCTTGCTAGTTATAAAACCACCTTTTGTATATAATATGTTTTTGTCAATTTAAAATGTAACACTTTTATAATTTAGTTGCACAATGAAGAGTTTATTATTATAGAAGTAAACACAATATTGTACTGTGATTTTCTGTCATGTGTGGAAACTTAGTCTAACTATTAATAAATTTATTTTTTTCTCTTTTAAAGATGTTACACTAAATTGATGCAATTTACTTAGAAACACTTGTACTTTCCACAATATATTTTATTATTTTTTATTTTTATGTTATATAGCCCTGATGATGCTTGTATAGCGAAACCGGTTGGCTAAACCATAAAAAGTGGAAGTGGAGTGGAAAGTACAAGTGTTTCTAAGTAAATTGCATCAAGAATGGAATTCCACCAAGCACCGACGATAAGAAGTATAGAATCTTACTATATTCACTACCACAAACGCTAAGTTGATTTGAAAAATAATTTATTTGCTACTAATATTTTGAATGCAAAATGTGTGTAATTATAGTTCTGTTTTTATGTAGAAACGGCTAAAACTTTTTTTTGGATCATACAGCCAACAAGTTCACGGCTCTTTCGATGATAAGAGACAGATGTCATAGATGTTACGGGTGTGTTATGTGATATACTGTAATATCTATGGCGTCTATTGGTCTTCCTCCTCTTTTCTGTCAGGAGAATCGTATACTTGTTAAAAATAAGTTTATCCCGATGCATGTAAGTTTGTATTTGAAGGAGTTTACGGAGTATGTTACATTAAATCTGACACATGTACAACACCATAGAACCTTATATTATCATGTTATGTTATAGAAAGCTTAATGTAGGACAAGTTGTAGCTATGCTTGGCTTATAGTCAATTGTGTTGGAAACCAGTTTTCGCTTCAAGCGCTTCTCGTGAATTTCCGAACAATTTTCATTATAAAGGATTAAGAAGTTCATAATTCATATTATACTATGAATTTTAGGTCCTTCCAAATATATGTGTTCATATTTTTAGACCGTATTCAGTGTATCTAATAAAGTTATCCACCAAAAATACTATGTATCCAAGAACCATTTTAATCATGGCAATTTGAAGTTTGTTTACAAAAATTGGTTCATCCGTTTAAAAGTTATGATGCCACAGATACACATATGCACACACATATACATAAATACACACACAAATAGTAGATTATTATATTAGTAGTATTAGTAGTAATGTAAATGAGGATACAAAAAAGGTACAAAAATGGAGCCCTGACGGACACCCATAGTAAAAGCAGCATCTTTTAATTTAATACTATTATTGTCAATATTCTGAGATCTCCCATTCAAATAAGAAATCAAATGATCGACTTCCTTAGTTTTAATTTCATAATGGTGTAGTTTCTGATCAGAGTATCATGGTTAATACAGTTAAATGCCTTTGACAAATCACAAAATACACTTAGTGCATTCTGCGAGTCCTCCCACGCTTTATACATTTTCTTTAATAATTTCAAACCAGCATCGACAGCTGATCTACCCTTTGTGAAATCAAAGTGCTTAATCCAATTTGTTAAAAGCAATTGGTTAAGTATAATGTTACTTAGCTGCATAAATACGAATGGTTTCTGTCGGGGGCTATTTAGCTATTTTTTTTATTTTATAACTATTGTATTAAAAAAGAAAATTACACTGATGTTATGTGAAAACCGCAAAATTTAAAATCGTCTTGATTGTTTAACATTAAATATCTAAATACTTAATGGCAATTCAGATTCAGATTCGGATAACAAAAAGAGTAATGGGTATGGAGGACAATAACAGATCTGAAGGAATAACGCTTGATACTTAACACTCATGGCCTACCTCACAAGGGACTTGACGTGATGATTTAGGTAACCTTGTATTTTTTATTTTTTAGTCAAACGCCAGCAAGCAACCTAACTCGACCACTTTCGGCGTCTTGTTGGTCGAGTGGCAAGCGTACAAGCCTAACGACATCGAGCGACCACGAAGCTCGGGTTCGATTCCCGATGGAGGCAGGCATTTGTGTAGTGAACATTTAGATGTCTGCATTTCCGGGTCTGGATGTTTATTAAATTTATTCTGGTATCTATTTAAATATTTCTATGTATTAGAATCGTTGACTAACACCTATAAGCATATAATTTGTTTACTTTGGGATTAGATTCAATTCCTGTAACTTTTCAAGGTATATTTGTTTGTTTGTTTATTTTATAACAACTACATGTACAATAGATGTTATAGGTGCATTTTTTTGGACACTGTGGCATCCTGTGAACTGGAAAATGATACTGATATTACGGTGTCAGGAATTAATAAGTATTATTGCTTTCGAAAAGCTTTAAAAATAATACTTTAAAAAGTCATTCAAATAACACTTTTGAAAATCCCTTAAAAATTCAAAATAATCTTGAATGCTTGAATATTTTTACAAATAAAGATATTCATTAGATGCTAGAAACCAAAACCCAAAGATGCTTTTAAGAATAAATATTAACATACCCTCAGAGCTCAGTTAAATCGGTAGGATTTTATCTTTTGGTAAGAAATATAAATACACGCGGCTTAAACACCAAAAGTGTTAGTGATTTAATACCTTTTTGACGCAAGTTTTCTCGCCACTTTACCTTATGAATTGGAATCTGATAAAGACGAGTAACAATAGGAATAAGTAAAATGGTTTTACCTGACCATGTGAGCTACTGGTTTTCACAGAAGAGTCTGACAGCACCAGCTAATTAATAAAACGATCTAAAATTTTTTTGCCTGTTTACTTTACTGTACTGTAACCTACCGTACATGCCTAATGCTTTGTGTTATTCCCAAGGTTCAATTCTCGACAAGGACACGCTTTTGTTTGACGAACGCAAATGTCGGTATTTCTGGTTCTAGGCGACTAATTTATTAATAAACGGATCTACAGGTTAATATTACTGACTAAATCCTACAACACAAGCATATAGTTCGCTTAATTTCGTGGCTAGATCAATGTGTGTAATTAGTCCAAAATATTTATTTATTTATTCCACAATCAGGCTATCGGTTTTTCACATCTTATTTAAATAGTGATTTTGCAATGAAATATGACGTGCAAACTTACACCAAGTTATACTTACATGCCTACTTTAACGCTATTTTTCAGATTTGTAAATTAATTTCATTAGCTTCTTTAAAGTTTACAAAAACTTTAACAACTTCACCAAGTTGAACTATGTAACAAAAGTTCACGTGTAAGGCTGCCTAAATTTAAAATTTGCAGGTAGTTTCCTTCGCTTCTAAATTTAAGTGACACTAAATGTAACCGAATATATTGCATTATTAGCGAAGGCTTCACATGCAAATCTGAAAACTTACGTAACGCAAGACATGTTACGAGTAACGTAACGCCATGAGTGACATTAATGAGATGTGCAACTTGTTTATCCACCTGCATATTTACGAGGGATACTTCCATGTTATTTTTATGTGCACTTCAGCAAAGTTAAAGTTTGTCATATTTGAAGGTTTAGAGAGACACATTATACAGCATTTATGTTTTCTTTTAAATAATTACGATGTCATTATTCAGTTTATTGCAATAAAATGTGTTTTATAATAATATTTCGTCTCTGTAGTTTAGCGGTCGTGTGTTACACTTCATGAAGTCTTGGGTTTAGTCCCCGGGTCGAGAAACCAAAAGAAATTGTGTTTTCTTTGTCTTGTAATAAAAGACAACGTTGCCCGGGATTTGATATGCGTCCGGTTGACATTTCACACAATTTAGTGTCTTCGGCTAGTCGTGGGTGCTCATGATGTACATCTACCTAACTGTTTACGGATACGAGCGTAAATATATTTTTATGTATATTATTTATTATAAAATGTAGTACGATACAACAGACCAGAAAGCGACTTTTAATTCACGAGATAAGACAACGAAAAGCACATGGCTCTTCTATAGCAAGAGCCATAGCCTACTACTTACTTACTTACTACTACTAACCTTGTAGCTGTCGAAGGTGCACTCCTTCATGTTGTCTCTTATGAGCTACCAAGTCTATTCCATAAAAGAAAACAAATATTTCTTTAATGCGATAGGCTTGCCACCTACATCGCGGGACTTAGTGAATTCGGAAAGCAGTGGGTGCCCTGGTTTTGCCTTTGCCTACATTTTTGTGTAAATACCTTTTTTAGAACATGTATTAGCTAAGACAATATTACTAAAATGATTCACCCAATGCCTGAATATTTAGCTGGCTTGGAAAGCTGTCATGATGCATGATTTCGTGACATCTATGACATGATACATTCATGTGTTGCAAATGACAAAGAAGTTATATTCCCAGTATTGTATTTAACACAATACGAGTTCAATCACAATCATAAAATAAACAAAATATAGACAAAATAGACAAATTATGTAAGAATAAAAATCCTATGCATGTTTTTTTCTACAAGAGGAGGCAAACGAGCAAGTGGGTCATGTGATGGAAAGTGTACACCGCCGCTCACGGACATCCGCAACACCAGGATTATCACAGATGCGTTGCCGACCTTTAAGGAATGAGTACGCTCTTCTCTTGAAGGTTCCTAAGACGCAATCCTTTGGGAATACCGCCCTCGGCAACTGATTCCACAAAGATGTTGTGCGAGGTAAGAAATGTCTTCGGAATCGCACAGTTGTAGATCGCCAAGCATCAAGATAATAAACCAAGATAAATCACCACATGATGATGAACCAGAATCAAGATTTTAAACTCTTTCGCGATGTCTAAAGGTGGAAATCAGCGGCTTTACAGATTACTCAAACTAAACAACTCCTCAGAGCATTCCCCATCATAAATGTGGTAGAATACACTGAGGGATCCAACATTTCTACGCAACGGCAAGGAATCGAGCCGATCGGTAATTATAATTGGTAAATATGAAATTAGAGATCAACAAAAAGTGGTGTAAAGAAATTTATTCAAAAACATAAATGTGAAACAACAGCTAAGTTCATTAAAATAAGTTTTTGTTTTGTTTTATATGTGAGATAGGTGGCAAGCCTATCGCCATCCGGGCACATTTCCAATCCCGACCAACATTTTTTTTTTATTAGAAAATTGGAAAAATCCAATTTTCTTTTTGTTGGCCGACCTGGGATTCGAACGCGGGACCTCATGCAATCAAGTCAAACACTCGGAACGCTAGACCACAGAGGTGATTAGATTATTTCTGGAATAATAAACGCACAACTTACAAGTTTAATCACGTCAATTATTTTTGACGGGTCTGAGGCCGATATCCTAAAGAGGTGAATTCGGTATTTTTTTACATTAATCTGACATACATTCTTTTAATATTCATGCTTTTTACCTCTTTGGGTAGGAAGAGAGCATCGATTGTCAAGTGTTTGCAAATCTGCTTAGCTTCTTCCATATTAATTATTCTTTTCATACAAATATGGTAGCTTAGGGGACTTTTGAGACCGACCTCTGACAAAATTCGAGTAATTTGATCATTGAATGTCAACCTAGGTCTCATTTGTATAGCAAGCAATAAATCCCCATTATGTGCAACTAATTTTGTTTCTTAGAATATTATCGAATGGATGTTTTATTAAATTGATTCGGTCACATATTTCACGAACAAATCGCTCAGGTTTTGTCCGAGGGTGGTGGCAACTTTGCCTATTTCGAAACGGACTTGGCGTGAAGATATGTACGTATGTAATTTAGTAACTGTTTATTTAGACTAGGATAGCATCCATATTCAAAGCAAAAATGTACGTAATATTAATTAGATGAATTATTGTACTTAATTATTATTGTATTTAATATTAATTAGATATAACTTATCCAGAAATGATTATAGGTTTATTATGCTTATTGCGATATTCCAAGAAAAAAAATTGTGTAAAATGTGATACATTGGTGGAAAGGAAAGAAGAGACAAAATTTTCATTATTTAAAATATGTTTTTTTTTTATATCAAAAGACAGTGAACAAGGACACGGCTTTATAGATGGCAAGAGAAAGCCATAAGGAGGTGTTATGGGTGCGTTGCTATCTTGCAGTTGGGGTGTTAAGTCTAATGCGTAAGTCTTCAGGCTACCTTACGATCCGGGCCGGAACATGACACTATCGTAATCCCGAGCAAGTTGCTGCACAGCACTCTACTATCAGTGGTCATTATATCATAAGTCAGGATTTGAATCTGTAACCTTTCGTCTCAAGCCTAAGAACGTTCTAACCATTGAGCTACTGAGGATTCCAATCACATGACGAAATTTTTTATTTCTTTCTTAACCGTTAACGCGTGTAGTTATGTCCTATAGATACACAGTTCTAAGTACCTACTAAGTGACTAAATGATATAATTATTTCACGCATATTAGTCTGACTGTCCACAAGAGTAATAAAATAAACAGACGTGCTGAATGACAACCCAATCGGATTAGACTGATATCATAATTAGACGGATCTATTTTTCCTTAATACATGGACAGTAAGTGCGTAATGAAGCACACGGATCCCAGAACAAGGCAGTGATGCGATCGGATCACGGGCCGCATCAGGAATCAATTAGGAACGGCTGACGGCTGGCGTGCCTGCCGCATGAATTATTGACGACGCTGGCCGCGTGATGTTCCTAACACGCGGTCTCGATATAGACTCGATTACAAATTAAAATTGAGTTTATTTTAGATTCAATTCTCAATTTAATTTAAGTAATTCAAACTAATTTGAATAATGATTTAGGACTAAATGTAATTTTAAAATAATAATAGTTTAATTAGTTTTATCGGAATTTATGGACATTATTTTTATTTTTTACAAATTTTTAAGATTCATGAATCTCAATTTAATTTAAGTAATTCAAACTAATTTGAATAATGATTTAGGACTAAATGTAATTTTAAAATAATAATAGTTTAATTAGTTTTATCGGAATTTATGGACATTATTTTTATTTTTTACAAATTTTTAAGAAAAAAAAATCGCTTCATAAGGAACTTTTCTCTCTCCAGTTCTCTAACCATTTGAACTGAGGATTCAAATCCTTGTTATTTATTATTATTAGGATTATTTATTGTTGTACTAGCGGCCCGCCCCAGCTTCGCACGGGTATAATATACATAAACCTTCCTCTTTAATCACTTTGTCAATTAAAAAAACCGCTTCAAAATCGTAGTTTTAAAGATTTAAGCATACAAAGTGACATAGGGACAGAGGAAGCGACTTTGTTTTATACTATGTAGTGATTAGGATTATTTTTCATGTTAGTGTATAAGTTAATTTTATAGATATTCTAGTAAGTATTTACTGATGAAGTTTATAAGTGTAGTTATTACTTTCACTAAGGAATATAGTCCGGTAAAATTGTAAAAAAACTAGCATTTAGTAACATATTAACCATTTAAAAAAAAACACTAAACAATCTAATTTTCATTTAAAAGGGAAACGTATAAGTAAGTATGTTTTAAATGAATTTTAATATTATTAGATACGTGGTCACTTTAAACTAAACTACATATCTAATTGAGTTTATTTTAAATTAAATTCTAAATTGATCGATTTTCGTTTGAAAGTTGACGTGATTAAGATGGTTATTTTGCTACGTACGTACATGCGTTACGAATTATACGTAGGTTTCATTGAAGGGTGTTTTTTTAATTTATAATCATATAATATAATTATAATATAAAGAATTAACACGCCGGTTCAGAAGCTTTTGGCGCCATACTCGGATGAAAAACCAACATCATAACGAATTTCCGTGGTAGAGTTACTTTAAATTTATATTCGGTCGAAGCTGCAGACAGCAGCTAGTGGAATATAATTCGATTGATGAGAACAATGATTAAGAACATGATGACTTCACTGGTTGAGGTACTATCAGTATATGTTGGAGGTATCACAGTACCAGTAATCAATTAAGAACGGCTGACGGCTGGCGTGCCTGGTGTATGAATTATTGACGACGCTGGCCGCGTGATGTTCTCTA
>NJDC01000648.1:0-15290 GCA_002245475.1 Calephelis virginiensis | reverse complement strand
AGGGAACTTATTTCAAAACGTTATTTTTTAAATTGGAACTTTTTTAACAACCGGAACAAACTTACAAAAAACAATATATAGCTATTCAAGAACCTCCTCTTTTTAAGCTGTTTAAAAATACTGATCTTAAATTTGGAGCACTTCGATTATTTTATTTATTAATTTTGAATTAGTTAGTTTTAATGGTTTATTATATTCATAAATACTGTATAAATACTGCAGCTAAAATATTGTTTACAATGTAACTGTTATTTAAATCCAGATTATTTATTTAAGTCATCTGCATTTTATATTAAAACAAACACAAAATTCATAATCCCCATTTTATAGAATCCACTAACAGATTGAATATTACAATCCCGAATCCATTATAGAAAACAATTTAATAGTCGAATAGAGATAAGCCGGTGAAACAAATAGAAAACTGCTATAGGTATTGGATTCAATTTTCCCCAAAGATCAATTAAACTCAGTGGCTTTGAACTTAAAAATCACTCGTTATTGTATGCTGTGGCACGTTCATTCGTAAAATTGTTTGGTTTCTGTTTGTTGTATAAATGTTTCACGATACCAATGTTAAAGCTCGGGGAATGAGATTTTCACATATTGATGATGTCCCTCCGTTGCGATCAAACAACGCGGTGGTGCAAACACAATTGTTTAATTGGGACACGCAAAAAGTCACAGTAAAAATAATGTCATATTAAAATTGGTACCCTCCGAATGTGTCCAGTTTTCATATTTAAACGTCACCAGGGAGCAAATTAATAACCAAAAGGCACAATCATGTGTATATGTGTCATTTTAATAAGATATTTAAAAAAACATATTTTAAAAAAAACTATCACATTCATATGTATGTGCTTCTTTGTGCCACTCTACGATAATTGATTCTTGTCGATTTGTCAAGTCTCAATGAAATAAAATAGTAATCAAAACTCAAAATAACTGCCAAAAAATATCATTCTGCGAAAAATAAATCACTACAAAGTATAAATCAAAGTCGCTTTCTCCGTCCCTTTGTATGCTTAAATCTTTAAAACTATACCACAGCGATTTTTTTTAAAAGCTAAAGTGATTGAAGAGGAAGGTTTATATGTATATTTTATACCCTTGCGAAGCTCAAGGCGGGCCGCTAGTATAGTATATTTTGTAGAATATCGTTGGATAGGTATTTCAAATCATTACTAGAAATAATACTCTCTGCCTACCCCGTAAGGGACTTGGCGTGAAGATATGTATGTATGTATGTATGTATGTACTAGAAATAATTACTTAACGATCAGCAATTATGTTTCTTATTTGCAATTTGCTTCTCTGGATTCTTTTTAATTACACCAGACTATCAAACACATCCTCTACATAGCATCCACAAGCCGCCATCTTTTATTTAAATTTTATCTCTTTTTAAATTAACTAACAAAACAAAAAATGCGAAATCGTTCTACACTTTGACCAAGGTAAACATTGTATATCATAGTACCTTCAATAAAATATCTACTCAAAAAAATTGTAACTTCAATAAGTTTCAGTTTTCATCACAAAAATAGTTTTTCAGATTTAAATTAATTCTCAAAGAACATTATTTTTAATTTAGTTAAATGTAATTAGCGAAAGATTGAGTAGTTAAAGTAAGTAATGTCTCTGTTTTACTACTTGATGAATATAAGATGAATCGGTATTTACAGGAAAAAATCCTGTCTGGCGCATTTTTTTTTATTTTAAAAATTGTAGATAACAAATACTTGCTTACAGCTAGATAATAAAATAACAAATACAAAATTATCCCAGTTTATTCTCCCGCCCACCGTACATTTAATATTTTATCTATTCCCCTCACGCGTCTCCTCCAACGGCCGTTCTGATTGCCGTTAAATTGAACTAAAAACTTTTCGAATGTTCCTAAAACGTTTCATTATTTTCCAATACAAGGTATACATAGGATTCTTCGTGTTGGTTAGGTGTAGGATAGGCCACCAACCTCCCTACCTTGCAGCTCGTAATATGGTCGTGGCGAGCATAGGCCTAACTGTCACTAACACCGTGATATCTGACTAGGTGGTAGAGTTTAGCAGTGACTCACACAGATTGGTACCACCGCCTTACCCATTTCTGCCGCCATAACGTCATGACGTGTTCCGGTTCGGAGGGTAAGGTAGCCGGTAAACTTACTTCTGCTCGAGGCCTAACATCCCGGCCTCAGGTTGGCAACGCACCATTACTACCTTTGGTGTCTCTAGGCGGCGTGAATTTCTTAACATCAGGAAATCCGTCTGCTTGTTTGCCTTCCAATATCATAAAAAAAAGGCTTCAACAAGGCTTTTATCAACAAGACTACTGGTAGAGTGTTATAAAACTTGTTCATATAGGGATCCACTTACTTTCTTTATTCCTGCGATTATAATGACTATGTTCGATGATATAGTGTTACAATGAAGAGGGTAGTAAGTAGACGGTAAACTTACTTTTGCTCGAGGCCTAACATCCCGGCCTCAGGTTGGCAACGCACCATTACCACCTTTGGTGTCTCTAGGCGGTGTGAATTTCTTAACATCAGGAAATTTGTCTGCTTGTTTGTCTTCCAATATCATAAAAAAAGGCTTCCATTGATTTTATCAACAAGACCACTGGTAGAGTGTTATAAAACTTGTTCACATAGGGATCCACTAACTTTCTTTATTCCTGCGATTATAATGACTATGTTCGATGATATAGTGTTACAATGAAGATGGTAGTAAGTAGACTTAGACATCATACTTCTCTTACCATCAGGAGAGTCGTGTGCTTGTTAGCTATCTTAGCCCTTGATAATCGTAAAACTAAACATTATCACAAATCCTCTGTGGTCTAGCGGTCCGGGTGTTGGACTTGACTGCATGAGGTCCCGGGTTCGAATCCCGGGTCGGCCAACAAAAAGAAAATTGGATTTTTCCAATTTTCTAATAAAAAAAAAATGTTGGTCGGGATTGGAATTGTGCCCGGTTGGCGATAGGCTTGCCACCTATCACATTGTGGGACTTAGTATCTTCGGCTAGTCGTGGGTGCCTTGGTTGTACCTCTGCCTACCTCTTCGGGGATATGGGCGTGAAGATACTTTTTTTTTGAAGATCACAAATCCCTACAAAATCTTATTAAGTAACTTAAATAAGAACCATTTAGATTTTGAGAATACGTATTTTCGATTTTCTAACATAAATAAAGTTGGCCAGGATTGCATATGCCCCCGGCTTACTAGTCAAGCGTGCCCTGGTTTTGCCTCTGCCTACCTCTTCTCGGGTATAGGTATGAAGATACTCCCTTTTTACTATCTCGATCACTTACTACCAAAAAATCTCACATAGAAATCAACCATCACGTCACACACAATCGCAGACACGTCAAACTTGTAACACCCCTTTTCGCGTCGAGGATTAAATATGCACATGGATCTGACTGAGTTATTAGAACGTTGACTGATCGTCTCAGTGATCATCAAGTGGTTAGCGACATTAATCACAAAAGTGTTGGAGTTTGATTTTTTGTTTATAAATAATATAACTTGAATAACTCCAAAATTGGTGGAATATACCTGCGACACCTTCACTTATAAATACATTTATAATTATTTAGGTAGCTGAATTGTTTTACTAATGCAACTAGATTAAGCAAAAATTTCCGCAACAAGGTTCCAGTTTAGTTGAATCACTATAACTTCAGTCTCTAATATTATTAGCAAATCATAATTAACATATGTAGTGTTTATTATTAGTTATTAACCGTCTTATAATTTAACTTAGACTAAAGTGTTCCAATATTTACTATAACATCAACTATATATTAGTGCTTATTCCAACGTTATTGTATGGAAGCGAGAGTTGGGTATGTCAGAAAGAGCATGAAAGTAGGATAAATGCGGTCGAAATGAGAGCACTACGGAAAATCTGTGGTGTAACGCTCGCTGACCGCATTCGTAACAGTGAGATCCGAGAAAGAGTGGGATTGAGAGAAAGTGTTGGTGTTAAAATGCGAAAGGGCATGCTCCGCTGGTTCGGTCATGTGGAAAGAATGACAGATGAAAGATTGACAAAGCAGATATACAATGCGAATGTGGATGGATGTAGGTACCCAGGGAGACCAAGGCTGACATTTCACGATCAGATCAATCGGATATTATCCGAGGGTGGTGTCAAGAGTCTCCGAAACCGGCGTGTTTGTATAAAAAGGGTTTTGAATGTGAAGGAAGCAAGACAGGTTTGTCAGGATCGTGAGGTCTGGCACTCGATACTCTCTGCCTACCCCGTAAGGGACTTGGCGTGAAGATATGTATGTATATATGTATATATTAGTCTCTATTACACCGTAATACAGACTATGATGTCAAATCTTGGAGTACTATAGACTTTGTTTATTAATAAGGCGGTAAGAGTCGTCTTCATCAAAAATAGTTTCATCAAAAAAATCTAAATAACAAAAAGTTCTCTTTTATAAACATCCCAAGGTAAGTCTAAAAGAAAATCTTCTTCCCATGAAAGTAATTTTCGGTAAATGTTCTCGACTTTTACTTCCACTAATATTTTAGCTACGATGACATAGCGCTTCTTTAAAAACACATTTTATCTGCGAGTAACGGTCGTCGTAGTTTGTTTTTCGTTTGCATTTGTAGATTAAATAAGTTTGATTTAACTTACTTAGTAACAATTTATTACCAACCGTGCAAGCACGAATAGTGCTAAGATGTTTTCAATAGAAGGCTAACAACAGGATGTAAAGTTTTGCAATAGCGCTCTCCGGTCTTATAGCTGGAGATCCTTAAAGAACCAGACATATTATGCTGTTTTGTGTACGAACATTTTTTCCTGCAAGCTTAACATTTTGGATATAAGCAATCGGTTTTCGTTAAAATTTGCATCATCATGGCTTTGGCACTCAAATAGCATGTATATAGTCAAAATAGTTGAAAATTATCAAATGATTCAAAATTAAGCCATCGACAAATTATTAGCCGTTTGTTTTCATGAAACTAAAGGCAAACGAGTAAGCAAATCCACTTATATTGATCTTTTAGTTCAAGAATCTATATTGTAATTATTATTATTGAAAAAAGACAAGACCGCTGAGTTTCTCTCGCCGGATCTCCTCAGTGTGTGGCCGTGATTCCGATCCGGTGGTAGTTTAAAAAAAATGTCGACGCGTACAAATACCACTTGTATGGTTCAAGTGAATAAAGATTTTTCTGATTGTGATTCTGATTCTGATTCTGAAGAATGAGTAAGCCCTTATAGTTATCCTAAGCTGTAAAAAAGTATTTAAAAAAAGTAACGGATGGCAACTAATTCAATAAAGGTGTTGCACAAGGAAAAAAAATCTAGGAAGTTGTATGTTAGGTAAAAGCCACACACTCGTATAAAGATGGTATGAATAAAATTTGAATATTTTTCTTTATTGCATCTTCCATTGCTAGACACAGGCCATCATATCAGTTTGTTGCCAGACAACTATAAAATTTCATAAATTTAATTTTAGTTTTAAGTTTTGGTAAATAGGTACTTTAATTTTAGTTTTAATAACTACACTATAATAACTTTAACTGCAAAACAATGTTAAAACACTACTTTTGGACGTTTTTATCATCAGGTTACAATTTTGTAACACACTGATACCTGTCAAAACTATGTCCCAAATTTCAAAGTAGCCCCTCCATTTTTTCCTCCTTTTAAAGCATTAATAAACATTTAAAGTTTTCAAAATAATGGTTTTGATTGTTCATAGGATCTTAGTCCTGCAGTTATTGCCGTACTGATTGAATTCTTAGGTCAAGTTTGAATTGAAAGTTCGAAAGACCTTTGCAAATTACCAATTTTCTTCATTTTTGTTTTATGCCAAGTTTTAATTAAAAGAAAACTTTGAAAATGCCGATTCCTCAAATGCTTCTATTAGATACGATTTAATTTGTAAATCATGGCAAACTTCGTAAAATTCACTGTAATTGACCAAGCGCCAGCGTTTCGTTTACACGCATGTCATGTCTGAAAGTTCCGGTCGTGTTTTCGGTAGACTATTCAGAATTTAAAATGGATTCGTTTATAAAGGCATTTACTAGGGTTCGCATTTTCGATGAGGGAGAGACGGCAGGTGAGTGACTTGTTTGACGGTGGCTCGGGCTACAATTCGAGCAAAATGCCGGACAGTTTAGTCGACGCCGACGCCGCCGAAGCTCCCTCTATAAATCAGCAGGCGATTGACGCTTTCCAACAGGGAGTGATCTATTTTACCGCTTCCATGATACAGCTTAACTTGAAAGTGTTGAAGAAAATTGACTTTAAAACACTGTTATGAGTATAAGATTTTTATATGATTTTCTTATAAATAAATATCACCTATTTTAAAGCAAGTCGTTAAGGAGATGGCTTTTCTTTTAGATATTTATTGCGTCTTTATACTGCTTCATATCTAATACCAGAGATTTATGTATACTGTCTCTGCCAATACTAAAGAAAGTAGTTTACATATATCACGAGTTTCGGTTAACGATACATATACATAGAAACCCATATTTTATAGATTCCGAATTAAATTCAATTAGCGCTCTTTTCAATTTAATTTGGTAATTTTAGTTTTAACTAGGACTAAAATTACCAAATAATTGTAAACTGGTAAATTTGGTACTGAGTACTAAAATTACTTAATTAATTTGCTGAAAATTGTAAAAAAATACTTCTGGATGTCCAATATACATTCATCACAGCAATGAATGCACATGTCGGTAATCGAATTTCTTTATCTTCCAGACACAGACAGCGTCTTTACAGTTTATTAAATGACACATCAATATCTGATGATAAAATACACTAAAGATATGAACGGTACATTTCAATCTGAGAATGTGGTGATTTACCTCTTTGTATATATGCTTATAAAAACTGGAACACAACAACAAAGGGCATTAATATTGTGACAGAAGAAATGGGTAAATATTTTCTGTTACATTCATTCCATCCATGGCAAATTATTATTCTGTTTTCTGTAAAAACTTTGTCAATTTTAAAACTTTATTAACATTCCGTTTACACAAGCTAAATCTACCTTGTGATTGTGTCGAATAAATTATGCGCTAGGTAACATTTTCCTCGAAATTTCCAGAGATAAACAACCTTATTACTGAACCATCCACACTTCTAGCACGTGTATTTATCGACATCGAAAATTGATTCGATGTTACTTAAACGAAATTCTTATTTTTTCGACTAGCCGAAGACATTAAGACCCACAATGTGATAGGTGGCTAGCCTATAGCCAACCGGGGATATATTCTATCCCGCGCAACTTCATTTTTGTTAAAAAAAAATTGAAAAATACACATTTTCTAGTTTTTGTTGCCCGACCTGGAGATCTCAAGAAGTCAAGTCCGATGCCGAACCGCTAGACCACAGAGGAGATGCTGAAATAATATTTAAAAATAAATGCCTTGAAATTATTTACAAGAATGCGGTAATAAAACATTACTTTAAAAATGTTTCCCTCTTGTGACCTTTTAAAGTTCGCAAGCAATTGAAATAAAAAAAAACCCTTCAAAAGCAAACGAATTTCTCAATGGCTACAAATACATATTTCCCATATACAATAAAAATGGTAGAGGTGCGCTGCGCTGTGACTGGGATGTAGGCCACATATGTATATTTAGCTATCCCAATCTCCTGCCCTCAAAGTGATATTGACGAGTACAGACGTTATTGAGTCCGGAATAGAAATACCGATCCGAGCAAGTCGTCTTCGCTCACATCACCTAGTACTCATGATTCTAGTGACTAGTGAACCGCCGCTCTCTTACAAGTTGTTTGGTAGTAAAGGAGTTAGTGTGTATTCTCCTAAGCGCGAGACCAAAAAGAGAAACAAGGTTAAGGGGTGGGGAATGAATCATATTTAAATGTTATGATTAGAGTAATAGGATGATATGTTAAAAGATCGAAATATTTATAATATATCGAAACTTAACACTATTCGAGCATTTTCACAATTAATTATTATGGAATATAGCATTGTATATACTTAATATATTCTGTTTATTATGATATAACCGTTTTGCCATGTAAAATGTATTTCTTGTTATGAGGAGCGCCTTTTGCTATTTCTTTTCTTTTTAAATACAATCGAGTACCATCTTATAGTAACTATTCGATGTCGATAGAATTACATGATGGCGCTACAGAGTATAACGTGTAATCCAATCAACATTTACAATAACTCGGTGACCCACCGCGTAACACGCCTAAACCAATAATTGTTAGGGATTTCGGAACATTAATCATCCACAAGGAGATTTTACGTTACAGATACAGGTTGACATAAATTCTGTATCCCAATGACTTGATTAACACTCATTTATTATGAGGGTATTATTAAATACATTTCAAAACAAAACGGAAATATATTTTGTCTTCATTTTCAAAACAATAAAGATAGGTTTTTGTTTAAATTTAAGACTTTCGCAAACGGATTTCTAGAGAGTAATACGTTAGACTAAATATATTAATACATTAAGCATTTTAACCTATTTGCATAAGAGAGTTCAACGAAACAAAACATTGACGAACGATGACGCTCTGTATTGCATCAATCAGGTCATAACTCTTTCAGTATTATCTGGCAGTTAATGTATGTAAAATACGTTAGCAAACAATTTAAATTATTATTAGAAAAAATGAAGTTTTACAGCCGTCTCGTATTTCTATTATAACACGTCTTTAACACTTCAGATCCAACGCATTACCTATTCCAGCCGCCATAATGACAATGTCATGTTCCGGTCCGAAGATAAAGTAGCTGGTAGACATGCACGATTGTATGAAAACCCCGGCCACGGGTGTCTGCTATCGTTGTCTTCTACCGCTTCGTTCGCTGTCTTATCACATAAGAAAAAAACAGTACACCTACACGTATTTGTGGCGCGTATAATATCACTAAAATGTAATAAATAAGTAGGTTGTGCGTATAATAATTCAAACGTAAGCATTATTTTTTGTTGTACACCTAAAATCTTCTGTTTAAGACACTTTGCTATCCTTCCAATGTCTCAAACATATTTCGGTATACATATAGCAAAGTGGGGTGTTGGTGAATATCAAATCAACTGCAGTTTGTGATGTCATGTGTCAAATTGAAAAACTTTCGTAGAATTCCACACTAACTTTATAACTTATTTGTGAGTAAAAACGTTAAAATTCGCTATTTGAGTAACAGTATGTGCTGTTTTGTAAATCTAGAAATGTCGGGAAAAACATAAAAGTAATTCAAATACACAATTTTAATAAATAGATATGGAGGTCTGTACTCACGTTTAATTATGTTGAATCTTCAGTAGCTCAATTGGTTAGAGCATTAGTCGGCTTGAGACGAAAGGTTACAGATTCAATTCCTGTCTGGAGCGAAATTTTTTCTTTCTTTAAAATTTATAGTATTTACATTCTTTGAAATTGCGTCATAGATGTGTGTTTTCAGATCAGAACTCTTATTACGTAGTTTTGTCCATTCGTTTGAAGCTTTTCAACGTCTTTTACATATACTAATTCTAGTTTCTTCCTTTTTTACACAATTTAAAATAGGATTCATCGTGTTGGTCTGGGCTCCATGGGTCCCATGGGTCCTGGGTCTATAATTTGCAGAATAGATAATTTGCTTTACTACCAGGCAGCTCGTAAGGGGCGATCACAGGCTTAGCGTCACTAGCACCATGACATCCTATTAGGTGGTAAAGTTTCGCAGCGACTTGCTCGGATTGGTAACACCGCCTTACCTATTCCT
Organism: Calephelis virginiensis; assembly: GCA_002245475.1. Taxonomy (NCBI): domain Eukaryota; kingdom Metazoa; phylum Arthropoda; class Insecta; order Lepidoptera; family Riodinidae; genus Calephelis; species Calephelis virginiensis. The sequence continues at coordinate 5,513 of NJDC01000648.1, read as the reverse complement.
GCCGTCATAACATCAATGCTGACGTGTTCTGGTTTGGAGGGTAAGGTAGCAGGTAAACTTACTTTTGCTCTAGGCCTAACATCCCGGGCAACGCACAATTACCATCTAGAGACACAGATCACCTTTGCTGACTACAATCACTTGTGGGTGTACGCCGGCTACAGCTTTTTTTGTTTACGCGACTGAGTTCTTTGCTGATAAAAAGCGCTGCAACATGAAGGCATTTATTGAATATAACAAACTTGCATCTAAAAACTCTACATGTAAATGTCCTTTCTTACTTTTTTAGTGGGGTAGACGTTTCCATAAAATTTAGCTAGTTTCAGAAATGACTGCTTGCACTCTGCTTAAAGTCGTAATACGATAAAATTTGAAGTGAGTATGAATAGATTTTTCTGGGTTATTATGCTTCCATCACGGTGAAGTGCCTCTAGTTGGGTTTAGATTCAATATAGTTGGGTTTAGAAACTTTTATAAAAATATTCATATCCCAGCCTTAATATTTTCAGAAAAGGTATTCAGTCTTACTTAAAGTTTAGTCAAGTTTCAAAAATTGCGATTCAACAAATGCGTAGGAACGTAACATCATTATCCACCCGTGGAATAATCTAGTTATTTAGATAGCTATATATATCTTTATTCAACTACTATAGTATATTTTTATAGTATAAAAAATTAAAGAGTTAACTGCTTGTGTTGTCTATTTTTACAAATTACTATTGGTTTATTTAATGGCCCATACAAAAAAGGCGATTGCAAATTTGATCATGTGTAACATAGTATAAGGTTAATATTAGACGTATAATAATGCCTGTCGATTAGTATAAATGATGTCATATGACGAAAAATACTAATAAATTAAAATGCTTTAAATTTAAAAATTTATTTTGGTTTAAAATATTGTAATTGTGAATAAATACACATTCAAATTTCAGCCACAGTTCTGCTCTTTTGTGAAATTTAAAAAGTTAATTTTTAGGTTTATTTTAGGTATAATGTTAACTGATTAGAAACTTGAAAGTTATTGTATTAACAACAATGAAGTTAGTAACATATGTATATTTTAAGTTCACTAATGAAGTAATACTTTTAAATTATCATAAATGTGTTTAAAATTGAAGTTTAAATTAAAAACCATTTTTTTGTTACAGGTACTTATTACACGAGAAGTGGCTGCGCATTATCTAGAAAGTTCTATTAAAGCCAACGACGGTAAAAAGTTAATGAGAACAGTAAACTTGTACCTTTATCACAATACTTATCTAAATAATACCTTCAAGTTACGCAAAACTATTATTTCCTGCAGTAAGTTATATTTTGAATTTTTATTTATTACAAAATTTTGAGCGAAGTTTGGCAGCTAAAACTTAACCTACCTACATGTTCTAAACACCCTCTTCTATAGTTCATTGAAAGTTCTATTAAATTTGGTCCAGTCGTGTCAAACAGCCCAGACAAAAAGAAAGACACTATACTGATTAGCAAAAAAGAATTAGTATTAGTATTGTGTAAATATAATATATATGTGTATACTCGTATACAGTGTAACATTTAAATGGTCCGCCAAATTTTAGAGAGAGGTGGAAAACGATATTACTTTCCATTAACGAAGTAACAAAAAAATGCAAATTTTTATCAGATGCAGAAATGCACGGTTATAATGTAAACGCAGACCGTAGTCGCATGCGCACGCCTGGCGACGTTATACGAGGGTCAAACTGAAAGTTCTTAGAAAATCAAAAACTAAGCATTCTAGCAAGTTATTAGTTTTATTATAACTTTTCAAAATAGCGTCCATTTACATCAATACATCGCTGCATTCGATGGAACCATTGAGAAAAAATAATAATTAATAATCATATATCAAGTTAGGAGTAAAGTAAAGCTAATTTCATAATCTGTATCACTTTGTAATAAAGATTATAATACCCGTTTGAACCTTGGAGTATTTAGTTCATGTTTATTATCAAATAACACCAATGTAACAGATTCAGTGTGAATCATGTGAATCAGTTAATTTGGAATTCGGAAGTAATTTTCCACAAATATCATACCAATATTTTTTAAAAACAAATATTATTTTAAATATTAAAGTCATTCTAATAATATTTAAAAATTAAATATGTTAAAGCTTGTCATTGCCATATGATTTTATAATCCACATAAGTAATGTTCAAGCTTACAAGGAAAGGTTAGTGAACTTTAAGGAACTTGTGAATATTAATCGGGAGCAGAGGACCAGGAAACCTGACCCTGAATATTTTACGAAAAGACAGACAGTGTTGTGTAAGGAATAGAGGGTTTTCAGAATTGATATTACAATATTTATAAAATGATAATGCAAAAAGAGAAAATATACGAGAGCCACTCTTTATTGCACGCCTGCTATTTGCAAATTTTGAAAAACTTGTAATTTAAAATTGCAATTATGTTTCTAACTTTAATAAAATGCCTCTATTAAATTTCTGTTAAACTTTATGCGTTACAGCATTATTTTTGCAAAGAAAAAATATACACTAGTTATCCTTTTAGAAAATCATTAAAGTTTATTTAAGTAGTAGTAGCTGTTACACGCAGCGTCCACGGTAAATTGTGATGTGAGCTGGGATAGCTTACAGATCTTTCAAGTTGGACTAAACTACGACCGGTGTGTAAATTTGATTAAAAATGGTTAATTAGTTTAGGAGTACATCGCGGACAGATATCGTGACACGTAATTTATACATATTAAAATGAAAAACTTTCCCAATATCAGTAAATATGCCATAGGTGTGTCGCAAAATATTTATTTAATATTTTGAAATCATAGCCCCAATCTAATAACACATTAAGAAAGAAATATTTTAACAAGATTTTAAAATTAAATTTTAAATAAGTTGAAGAATATGCCAGTATAAATGTGATTTTCCCGTGTCCCGTTTTCCCGATTTCCCCGTGTTGGTCTGGGCTCCTTTGCAGAAGAGACCATCTGCCTTCCTGCCAGGCAGCTCGTAAAAGGAGTTACCGTCACTAACACCATGACATCCTACTAGGTGGTAGAGTTTCGCAGCAACTCACCCGGATTGGTACCACCGCCTTACCTATTCCTGCTGCCATAACGTCATGAAGTGTTCCGGTTTGGAGGGTATGGTAGCCGGTAAACTTACTTTTGCTCGAAGCCTAACATCCCGGCCTCAGGTTGGCAACGCACCATTTCCACCTTTGGTGTCTCTAGGCGGCGTGAGTTTCTTACGTAGTAGCATAGGCTTATTAAAAATTACGTTTTTTTAATGTATTATTAAATTGAATTTATTATTAAATTTATTAAACATAGTTTTATTAAAAATATTTCAACATTACGCCAATATTACATTTTTAAATGATTTATGAGATTTGAGATTATTCAAAATAGTTTAAAAACGTCTACGTTTTAGCATACATTCAATATTTTTAAAGTATGGCCCATTGTCGATATTAAATTTAATGATGAAAATATTTAGACTAAGTAATATTGCATGCTTTTATTCTAAGTGAGACTTAAAATTGTTTAAATAAGTTTAAAACGTCCACATCGTCCATTTAATATTATGAAAACATTGCTCATACCTAAATCATATTTGAATAATAAAATATTTAAATATTACATTAATATAATATTTTTAAACGATGAATGAGATTTGAGATTGTTTAAATAAGTTTAAGAATGTCCACGTCGTAGCGTACATTTAATATTTTACCAAGTCGCCTCACGCGCCGTCTTCAACTGGCACTGATTGCCGTCCGATCGAAATTATATTTCACAAGCACATTCAAAGCTCGCTGGACAAGATTGCTTTTCGCCATAAGTGAAGAAAAGTCACTACTTATCTTGAATTTTTTGGAATTTTATTTTAAAATATCTTTCCGAAGTAAAATGCGTCATTTCAGTTTGGGCTATCGAATAGAACGGCTGTATTAATTTTTATTTTTATTGCGTGATAATTTTTTCTTAAATATTTTAGTTATTATCGACAGCATTTCGTGACTTATTATTATAGTGTTTATGAAGCACGTTCAAAGCTCAATGGACAAGAATACTTTGTGATTTGAAGACAATTCCATACCTAGCCCTTAATAGTGATAACGTTACCATGATATCTGATTCACATTTAAATGTTTTGGGCAAGACATATTTTTGCTGAAAACGAAGAAAAGTCAGTACTAGTAGCTTTAAAAATTTTATTTAAAAATGTCATTCCAAAATAACGAGCGCCATTTTAGCACAATTTAGGTATGACATCTAGGCTACAGAACAGTAACACAACTGTTAAATCTATAGTATTTATAGGCCAAGGTTACATTATAATTAAGTACATAAAACATGTAATACTTAAAATATATGATTTTTAATTACTTCAAGGTAATATGGTAAGGTCATTGTTACAATCCGAAATTTTGTTTTAAAATAACATTTCAAAGCTTCGTTAAGTGTTTATTGTCACTAAGTAATTAAAATGTCAATAAATCCAAGGTCGCTTTTTTATTATTACTAGAAGTTTGATAAATGTACAGCTAAAAATAGTCTTAAAGTTCAAAACCTAACAAGCAAAAGCAGATATAAAGATTAATGTACGTACTTTAGCTGAGTAAATTGAACTTAAGGAAAAATCTTCAAACTCACTTAAAATTATTTGAAAAGAAACTCGCTGCCTTTGTAAGAAGTAATTATAGCTAATGGTATAAAAAGAAGCTGGAACTTGTAACGGTAATGTTTAGCCGAGTGTTGCCAAGTTAGGGTAATTCACCCTAAATTTAGGGTAAAGGTTATATCTTCAGTAGGTGGCTTTGATTTATTGAAATTTGTCGTTCTGTTGATATAACCCAAACTTGCTGATTCAAAAGATGCAAAAATGTTGTTTATCTAAATGAAAATCATGAATCTCCTTAATCGGTTCCTGTCACTATAACTTGCTTTAAAAACTTAGTAGTGCGAATGCGTTGGTGTGATCTTGTGTAATTGGTAAAGAAGACAACATTTTTTCTCAAGTTAGCAAAGCAGCGTTAACTCATATAAAGATTTTCTTACAAGAAGTCTGTTTACTAATAATATAATATTTATAAATTTAAAACACAAAATAAAACGAATACCGAATATATATACCTGATATTGTGTGATCCAAAAAAAATACCTAAAACCAGCACTTGTGGCAAAATAAAATACCCACCACAAAATAACTTTGTAAACTAGACTTGCACGCCTGACCTTCGATTTACGATGACAATGCTAAACCTGTCAGTTGAAATACTGCGAATTAAGTCTACATGTTGAATGTTTTTTCTTAAGGAATTATGTTGATAGTTATGTCCTGCAGCTATTTTCTATTATTTATTATATTTTTTATTATTTTGTTTTGTTTTGTTTTTTATTATATATATGCCCAGAACAAAAAGATCGAGAAAAACAACTCCGCAAGAAGATAGAATGATAACCAGGTTAGCTAAGAAAGATCCGTTTTTAGGTTCTATTTTAATTAAACACGAAGTGTTTGGGACAG
>NJDC01000647.1:53641-65633 GCA_002245475.1 Calephelis virginiensis | reverse complement strand
ACTAGTCGGATCCTGATAAAATTAATTTGAGACCGGATCGGAATCAATATTGATTTTGCTAAAAAAGATTCATCAAAAGCGGTATAAGCTGAGTCATCGCGTAATATTTATCCACTTAACAAACGTAGAAAAAACAGTTTAATCATGATAAAAAAATGTTAGATTGTTGAAATAACTTTTATGACAAAAACATGTGTTATGACAAACGTAACATTCGCTTTCATGTGAAACAATTACTAGACGACAAACAAAATAAAATAAAAATATACGAATGGCAAATTTTAAATAGAAGAACCGTTTTGTATTTATTTAGTTACATATCTGCATGCCCTTAAGGGGTAGGCAGAGAAAACTGAGTGTCAAGTCTGAAGACTGTAGATGGCTGTAGGTACCTGGGAGACCAAGGTTGACTTTCCACGATCAGATCACTCGTATATTATGCGAGGGTGGTGTCAAGAGTCTCCGAAACCGGCGTGTTTGCTTATACAAAAGGTAGGGAAGCCAGACAGGGTTGTCAGGATCGTGAGGTCTGGCACTCGATACTCTCCGCCTACCACGTAAGGTACTTGGCGTAAAGATATGTACGAATATTTGTATGTATTAATAAGACTGTCAATGTGTATGGTATGATACTGTTCTATTTACTATCACTGAAAATAAACTATTACACTAATATGGTCGAAAATATATATGAGCAGCATAAACTCTATCTTATCAAAGCAATTTATGAGAAAGTTATGGCGAGTGCACCGAGATCCTTTCTTCCGTTAAAAGTTGTGAAATCTTAAAGTAAACGCTAGTCTAGCAATAAAATAAAGTGGACCAACATTTTCTATTAAGTTTCTGGTCTTCCGTCTCGGTAACTTCACGATCCGCAAAATCCATAGTAATATTATAAATGCTAAAGTCTATCTATCGGTCTGCTGCTCTTATGGCTAAATCACTGAACCGACTTTTAAAAAATTAGAATATATAACTAAATATGCAAGTTCAAACATAGGCTATTCTATTTTCAAAACATAACCTACAAAGGACTTTTAATGAGACAAAAGATTGCATAAAATCAATTAGTTCGATAATGTGCTAATAGATGGCGCATAATACAAAAAAATATATATATCCGATTTAAATATTTACAGCTTGTAGGTATACCTATAACTATCTTAGTACAGATAATTTCATTTTTTGAGAAAGCCACTACTGATAGCTACAAGAAACGTTGGATGTCTCTACATCATAGACAGGCAAACATTTTTTTTGTATTTAAAGCTGTTAATAGTTTTAATTTACATGAAGGAAATTTAAATCTTTTCTAAGTGGAATTATAATAAGTAACTTTGTAAAAAATAACATACAATATTAGATGTTGCCCGCGGCTATTATAGCTCTAGAATTTATTTTCATCGTTGGCACTTGGTTAAATTGAATTTGTGCTTGTTAACAATACATATCGTATTGTACACAATACAATGTTTATAGTAAAGTATGTTCATGCCCATATCCCCGAAGCGGTTAACAGAGGCACAACCAGAGCACCCATGAGTAGCCGAAGTCTCCAAGTCTCATAATGTGATAAATGGAAAACCTATTGCTAACCGGGCACATCGGGGATTGTCTGGATGGGATCTTCGCAGTATACGGCCGCCATTCCTATCCGGTAGTAGATTATAAAAATGTGGACGCGCACAAGTACCACTTGTATGGTTCACGTCAATTAAGATTTTTCTGATTCTGAAAAATTCATCATCAATCATCCAAAAAAATCGCAGTTACAATTGGCTTTGTTTTCATGCCGTCCAAAAAATCTGTTCCAACCTCTCAAGTCAAAGTTGGCGATAAGAAAGTGATCGTTTAAATTACTTTGTTCTGATTATTACAGACAAATGTACTTAAATATATTTTTGTTATAAAATAGCGAGCAATCACTTGGCTGTCTTGATAGTAAGAGATAATCGTGGTCTATAGACACCGCAAAAGTTTCTTGTGACCGAGGAGCTAGGGCAATTATTGTGCATGTATATCGGTTATCCTACTCTCTGAATCGGAACAAGTTGTTAAAAATATTATAGCAAAATATTTAAAACTAGCTATTGTAAAAGGCGAGCACAGGCTTACTGTCACTAACACCGTGACATCTGACTAGGTGGTAGAGTTTCAGTGACTCGCCCGGATTGGTACCACCGCCTTTCTTATTCCTGCCGCCAAAACGTCAGCGCTTGCCGTTCACGTGTTACGGTTCGGAAGGTAAGGTAGCTGGTAAACTTACTTTTGCTCGAGGCCTAACATCCCGGCCTCAGGTTGGCAACGCACCATTACCACCTTTGGTGTCTCTAGGCGGCGTGAATTTCTTAACATCAGGAAATCCGTCTGGTCGTTTGCCTTCCAATATCATAAAAAAAAAACAAATGCCTGCACCCGTCGGGAATCGAACCCGAGCCTTGCGGTTGATCGATCTAGTTAGGCGTGTTCGCTAGCCACTCGACCAACGAGGCGGATGATTTTATGGCGTTAAGCATATAAGCTAACCCATGGACTAGAGAGCACACGACTAACGAGCTCAAGTTCACAAGAATATTTACTAGGTCAGGTTGTTAAAATTAGGAAATAGATAATTTGATATTTAAAACTTTTAATTAATACCGGAAACTATCAAAATTAGCAACAAGTTTTTAGAGTTCTGTAGCAAAATGATGACAAATGAGACTCATAATCGACAAGCTCTTCTGTCCGTCGGTCTGTATGTCACAGCCATTTTATCCCAAAACTATGAGGACCACACAGTTGAAACTTAGTAGGTTGGTTCACTTTGTTAACCGATTGAAGATTTTCTATACAAAACAAAAAAATATTCATGTAATGTACATATAATTACATACATACATACCATACATGTAATTGAATTTAACAATAAAATAAATCGTCAACGTATGTCGTTTCATAGATAGATACTTCTAAATCGCCTCTGTGAGCTAGCGGTCCAGGTGTTGGACTTGATTTCATGAGGTCCCGGGTTCGGGCAACATAAAGAGAATGTAGTCTTTACAATTTTCTAATAAAAAAAATGTTGCTCGGGATTGGATATGTGCCCTGTTGGCGATAGGTTTACCTCTTTGGGAATATGGGCGTGAATATACTACTTCCAAGTAGGTATAATATGTCCTACCCTCTAATTTCTTAAATCAGAGGGTGTTAAATCTAAAAAAATATATATTATAATCTATATTTATAAGATTTGATTTGTAAGAAATCTGTACATTTAAAATAAAACAAAAAATAGGTGCTGGTGATGGAAAATGATCAGCATAAAACATTTTCAGCACTTCTGTAATTTTTATTTTTCTGTTTGAATCCCGACCGCGATTCACGCAAATATATTAAACCTATTGTAATGAAATTTGGAATGTAGGTCCTTTACATTCCGAGGAAGGTAAAAGGATACTTCCTATCCTAGCTAAAGGATTTCCCATGAGAGAGAAGTAAAACGTTATTGGGCTATAATTCACTAACTCGTAGTCCGTTTCTATTTATTCGTTTTTTGATTTGTAGTATATGCTTTACAGATTGTCCCATATTTTTTGCAAGTCATAAGTTTTGTAGTTCAGATATTACAGACATATTAACATTCAGCATAGAGTGACAAGATAACTTTAAATAAGGAATGTAGAGAAACATTTTAATGTACAGGTTATCTTACATATACGTACTTATCTTCACGTTAAATCATCTGGCAGGGTACGCAGAGAGTATCGAGGGTCGGTTAATGTACACATTAACGCGATACATCGCGTATTATTATGTTTAGCGTTGCTTATTACCTACTAATTCTTTTGATCCTTCGCCAAATTCTACCACCTAGTCTTGGTCACGATGCTAATGATAAAAGAACCGATGATCGAATTTTGCAAGATATGTAGAATGTGTGTAGGATAGCAGTTCGCCTGCAATGTTCTAAGAGGGCCAGAAGCGAAATGGGGTACGTTTATCAGTAGCTACCCTTGAATCTCGATATCATGCGAACTGGAAATTGGAATCGAGTATGTCATGTAAATAATACTGGCAATTTTTTTTATTTCGTTAACAGAAGATAAACAGTAAGTTATTTTATTACATTCGTTGAATTTATTTATATTTGTAACTAAATGTTAATAGTCATTGCTCCGTTAGTACTGTGTTCAAAAGTACCTAAAGTGACATACACGATTCCAATTTCTAATTCTCATAATATCGAGATACAAGAGTAGTCCTACATATGAGAGATATGTAAGACTACTCTTGTATCTTCAGTAAAGTCTGAAGATATTTCAAATAAATACTCGTACCTCTGTATAATTTATTAGAGTGGTAATATATATTTTTATATTTGATAATAAATATATTGAACACTTAAAAAGTGGAAAGTCTCCGCAGTTGGCAACTTCATAGTTTCCCAAGTAAAACCCCTGAAAGTAATTTAACTGAGATATCGGAAAAAGGTGATTACAACATTTATTAACTACAACAGCCAAAGGATTAAAATAAATCATGACGCTACATTACTACCAGATGTAACACTCCGCACAAAAATCTCATGACACTTCTAAATATTGCTAACTCTCTCTAATTTACTGGCATCTCTTTCATTTTTAAGCGACTCCAAAACTGGAAGAGGTCCTTAATTCGACTATATGTTTTGACATACATACCATACCTTCACACCAAGTCCCTTAGACAGAGAGTATCGAGTGCCAGACCTCACAATCCTGACAAACCTGTAGCTTCCTACATATTCAATACCCTTTTCATACAAACACGCCGGTTTCGGAGACTCTTGACACCACCCTCGGATAATATCGGATGACATGTTTTTTTCTATGTTTATTACGCGATTACTTGGACAACAGTTTACCGATTTCGATGGTTTTTTTAGAAAGATAGGTTATGATTCCGAGGTGGTCCCATATTAGTTTTATCAATTAATGATGATGTCGTCAAGATAAGTAAAAAAAATATGCACTCTTAAGTGTAATTCAAAAGCTACTTGTAGGATGTTGATAAAACTTATGCTAGAAACATTTTCGGAGACATGTAATATCTTTCAAAAAATAATTATCAATTTGAGACTTGGAACCTATTGAAATTGTTTTAGTTGGTTATTGCAGTTTCACTGCTCTTAATTTCCTTTTGTGATATTGGAAGTCAAACAAGCAGACGGATTTCCTAATGGTAAGAAAAGAAAATCACGCCACCTAGAGATGCCAAAGGTGGCGATGGTGCGTTGCCAACCTGAGGCCGAGATGTTAGACCTCGAGCAAAATTAAGTTTAACGGCTACCTTACCCTCCCAAACGGAACACGTCAACGGCCAGCGCTGACGTTATGGCGGCAGGAATAGGTAAGGCGGTGGTACCAATTCGGGCGAGTCGCTGCGAAATTCTACCACCTAGTAGGATGTCACGGTGCTAGTGACGGTAAGCCATTGTTTGTCTTTTACGATCTGCCTGGCAGGAAGGCAGATGGTCTATTCTACAAAAGAGCCCGTACCAACACGGGGAGATATTTGGAAAAGACATTTTTCAGCTAAGTTTTATGATTGAAATGCAACATAAAGTATCAAAATGAAATCCTTTTTGATTTTGTCCAGTATTATGTGTATTTTGTAAAGTAAATAACCAATTACTTCATCAAAAGACGGCTTAAATATCTCAAAACATGAATTATTCAAATGATAATTGTATTTAGAAACTGGCTCTTTCTTTATAAATGATGTATAATCTTATCTAATTAAATATTAATTGGTGGCATATTTCTTAAAAACCTACCTCTTCAAAAAATATTGTTTTGTACTCGTCTAAATACTGACATATAATAAACAATGTGGCAAGTGCATTCCTCTCAATCTTTACGCTTATGATTTTATTTATTACTAGTCGTTCAGTGGTTGAAATTAGTCCATAATATATTTTAATTGTAAGTTATGCAATAATAATTATAAGCTTGTTGATAAGAACGCCATCTTTATTTATCAACACCAACTATTTTGTTTCCAAACATTATGAATATAGGTTGCGCGCCATCTGTGATCTTTTATCATTATCAATATTTTCGTTTCTGTGTGTCAAATGCATCATAGGTGTGTAATGTTTAATTTATTAATTTAATGCAATTTATGAGCATTATTATTGAAAAATATTTGCGTTCTGCACTTCTCCTACACATAAACTATAAGTGTACCAAATTTCATACTCCTCCGTCCGCGCAATTTTCGTAAAAAAGGGGTCCAAAGTTTTGGCATCACGTATTATTAAATAGATAAAAGCATAACTATTTAGCAATCGGTAAAATATGAAACATAAATGAAGAACACGCTCTTGTCGCTTATGAGTTTTCTGAAAAAGAGGTTCAAAGTTTTTGCTTCATGCATTAATATTATGATTACTCAGTTTAATTATAAAAACGTGATTACGGCGGGATGATAAATAAAATAAAATCGTGAACATCGCCATTCATTTTTAACCTAATTTTATTTATAGCCAGCCGACCCGGCGAACTTCGTATCTCTTGACGTTAACAACTAATAAAAGTTTGTGTGGATTAAAGGCCTGTTTTGACCCCTGCAATTTTTCTCGTTTTTTTGTTATAAGAACCATATTCTGACAATAACTTAACAAAAAAAAGAATCAGCAAAATTAGTCCATCTGTCAGGCATGACATGATGGCCCCACAAGTTGGGATCATCTTTTTATAATATACAGATTTTATAAATTATGCATTTACGAAGTTTATAAGTGGGTAATAAATTTATATGTACATGTTTTTCTACATAAAAACCTTTGCTTTCGCTCTTATTCCACTTAATTTCACTGAAATGACTAATTTCAAGTCTATAAATTTTGCTTAACGTCTAAACATTAGTATTTTTAATATTTAATTTTGTCACTTAACATAAAAACATACATTTATTTATTCATTTTTAAGATTAATCGACTACTAGCTAATTTGATGTTGACGTTGTCTTGTCCTATGTTTTTTTTCCATAAGAACCTTTTTCTGATAATAACTAATACAACAAAAAAATAATTACTCTTAAATACAAACAGGTTTCTATCCGTTCACGAGTGATGTGATAGTGGAACCAAGGGAAATGGGGATTCATTTTTAAATCTAGACAGAAAAAGATTGTGTTAAGAATTACATTATAATATTGACGTCTGTGTGTGTGTGTGTGCGCGTGCGTGCGTGTTTTGCGTGTTTTTATATCTATGGCATCATAACTTTTGAACGGACTCATTTTGGCTCTGATTTTTTGTTCGAAAGCTGACGTTGTCGAGCTAGTTTTAGCTACGTTAAAGATTTTGTGAGGGTTTGCTAATCAAACTGATACATAAGATAATGCATGAGGTTGATTAGTAGTTATTTTACGCGTTTTTAGCAACTTTGACATGTGTTGTTTGCCAGCGAACAGGCTCTCAGCCTCTTAACTATAGACACCGAGATGCTAGGCTTAATGTGGAAGTCTCTCTCTCTTACTGTCAGGACCAGAAAACAACAATGACATTGTCACTATAGCGGCAGCAATATGTACACATCTTCACGCCAAGTCCCTTACGGGTAGGCAGAGAGTATCGAGAGCCAAACCTCAAGGTCCTGACCATAGATTTTTTAATTGACTTTGTTTATCTGTTACATCCCAAATCTGTGGTCCTGGCAAACCTGCTTTGCTTCCTCCACATCCATTATCCTTTTCATACAAACACAGAGACAGAAAGACCGGGGTTTCTTGCATAGGTGCATCTTAAAATACCAAGCTACCTCTAGAATCAGTCTAGCCTCCAAACTGAAACTTAATAATTTATCTTGGCAAGCACTGCCATTTTGATAGTAGGAAAAGGTGAAGCAGTAATAATATTGGTATCTACTTATTACTTAGTTTGGCTGAATATAGTTGTGAAATGAAGAATTTTTAACCGACTTAAAAAGGCGCAGGTTACATTATGTTTTAGAGTATTATTTTTAGTGGATTACTTCGTCATTGGTGTACCACTACTGTGTGTATTCTTAAAAAAACTAAATATAAACCGAAATGGGTGTAAGCTGCATAAATTTACTACCTCAAATCACTCTTAAAAAATAATATACTTTTATATGTATTAAACTAGCTTCTGATTGATAAATAAATAGCGTTCTGTTTGAAAATATAGTATTCTTTTCCCTGCAATTTTCCCGGTTTCTTTTCATAAGAACCTTCTTCTGACGATAACTAGCACAACAAAAGAAGAGTAAGCCAAATCGTTTTAGTTGTTCGGAAGTTATGCACTTACCAACACATTTAGCAATTCATTTTTATATTATAGATGTGATAATAGAAAATAACTATTTTGAGAGATTTGGGTGTTATTATGATCAGTGGTCTGAATTGTAGAAATAGACAATATCGTTACGATCATATATTTTGTAAGGCATTTATCCGGTTCTATTTAGCAGACAAATGAAAATATTTTAATAATCATAGCTAAATGTAAACGTATATAGCACCATTGTTCGTGGAGTTTAATTTAATTTTAATACAATAATGTAGTCTGGAATCCTGGATGTCAAGTAGAATGTGATTGTAGTCAGCGTACACATGTTGTATATTGTTGAATAAATAGCGACAATAACTGTAAATTTCTGAAATTTTTATATCAAGTGATTCAATTATTTAAAGATGCAATCGTTGCATGACCGAATAAAAATATCAGACTGTATGTCTTTTACAAAACTTTAAAACAACTACATTAATTCTCTAAAACTTCGTCGCCTCTGTGGTCTAGCGGTCCGGGTATTGGACTTGACTGCATGAGGTCCTGGGTTCGAATCCCAGGTCGGCCAACATAAAGAAAATTGGATTTTTCCAATTTTCTAATTTAAAAAAAAAATTGGTCGGGATTGTAAATGTGCCCGGTTGGCGATAGGTTTGCCACCTATTACATTGTGGGACTTATTGTCTTCGGCTAGTCGTGGGTGCCTTGGTTATACCTCTGCCTACCTCTTCGGGGATATGGGTGTGAAGATACTTTAAAACTTTTAGAAGCAATTCCTTTTGTAATCCTTAGAGCCATGTCACGGTGAAACAATCGGAAAACTTTATATCTACCTCACACTAAAACTAATATGCGCCAGACTTCGCTAATACCAAGGTATTGTAATAAAAATAGAGCTCTGACTTTGATTAAAATACCTATAGCCGTGAGGTGCCTCAACATGCGATAGGGCTACCTGCCTTCACTGTTATACATCTGCCTATTTAAATAAATACATAAATAAATAAATATCCCTGGACAAATCACACAAATTGAACCTAACCCCAAAGTAAGCAAATTAAATGCTTGTGTTATGGGTATTAGTCAACGATTCTACTAATACATAGAAATACTTAAATATATTCTTAAACTTAAACAATGTATTATTTTTTCTTTCCCCGTGTAGGTCTGGGCTTCTTTGCAGAATAGACCATCTGCCTTCCTGCCAGGCTGCTCGTAAAAAGCGAATATAAGCTTAACATCACTAGCACCGTGACATACTACTAGGTGGTAGAGTTTCGCAGCGACTTGCACGGATTGGTATCATCGTCTTACCTATTCCTGCCGCCATAATGTCATTGCTTGCCGTTGACGTGTTCCGGTTCGGAGGTTTAGGTAGCCGGTAAACTTACTTTTACTCGAGGCCTAACATCCGGCCTCAGGTTGGCAACGCACTATTTCCACCTTTGGTGTCGCTAGGCGGCTTGAATTTCTTGCCATCAGGAAATCCGTCTGCTTGTTTGCCTTCCAATATCATAAAAAAGCCTCCTTTTTTCGAAGCAAAAGACAACCAAAGCCCTGAGAAACAGGTAATCACTACATATTATAAAACAAAGTCGCTTTCTCTGTCCCTATATCCCTTTGTATGCTTAATTCTTTCAAACTACGCAAGGGATTTTGATGCGGTTTCTTTCAATAGATAAAGTGTTTAAAGTGGAAGTTTTTTAAGTATATATTATACCCGTGCAAAGCCGGGGCGGGCCGCTAGTATAATTATAAAATTACACAACAGTGCATAAAAGCTTGCAAACCTTGATTGTCCAAAGCTTGAATGGCCGGTAATGTTATTGCTCCCTCCATAATTGCAGAAACAGGTTTCACACATTTTACTTGTTTATCAACAAATTGTGTGAACATCCACGGAAGCAAGTTCGATGACCTTGCTAATAGGAAACGTAAATAGTCATCTGCTGTTGCACAAAACTACTAGGTTTAACATGAACATCAGTTACTTGACCTATGTATGTTAACATTTACGGGTAATGTATAGTCATAAATAAAAATATGCAACAAATGCGTTATTATAATAGTTTAAGCAGCAACAGTGAAAATACCTACTTCTATTCTTTACCTACTTTCATGTTAATATTCAAATAATTCAAAAATAATTGTAGAATCATAATTAAATTTTAAGGAAGCCTATACCCTAAAAGGGGTTCCTATAGGGCGTAGGGGTTTGGATATTTAAGTAAACTAACATAGAATTAATTACAAAATTATTACTTACCTAGAAATAATAAACTATAAAACGATGTTGTGTCAGATACTTATAGGAAAATAAACAGGCTTATTATTATTATTAACTAAATTTAAATGAAACTAATTGGAAAACATTTGCTTCTAAACAGTTGAAAAAATGTTATTTTAAATAAATCATAGTAAGCAGTAACACTGCAAAAGCCGACCGATTTCAATGTTATGTTGTCTAAGTAAATAATCTCACACAAATTGTTACAAAAATTTGGTTTTTCTCGTTTTCCCTGAGAATCCAGGATCAGGTCCAGATTTGGTGGCAATGGCTTCACCATCGAAGCGCCATTTTTCAAATAGAAGAAGAACGACCCATATAAAATTTCTTAGCAAACACTCAATAACTTCGTGTCACTTAACAACGCCATCTGCTGGAATAACGTTATTGCTTACAAAAAACAGTATTATTATTCGCCAATAGATGTCAGGAAGATTCATACTTTTCAGTTTAAACACAAATAAAATGACATTTTCTATAAATGATTCCTAGCTAGATCGATTTATCGCCCCGGAAACCCTCTACATTCTAAATTTCAAGAAAATCGTTGGAGCCGATTCCGAGATTCCAATTTATATATATTTTACAAGGTTTGTATGAAAAGGGTAATGAATGTGAAACAGGATCGTGAGGTCTGCACTCGATACTCTCTGCCTACCCCGTAAGGGACCTGGTGTGAAAATTTGGATGTTCCAGTTAAATCCTTTATAGAAACACACGAAATAATCGTACAATCAAATGGAAATTTGAAATCCGGTCATAAGTAAAAAAAAAATCATACGTAACATTTTCTTTGTATTTAGTTAAGAATAAGAAATAGCTTTTTTGAAATCCATATAGTAAGCCTTTTATTTTAGTATCCATAGTGTCGATTAAAAAAAAAACACTGGACCAGCTCGTACAAATCAGTCAAACTTACAGCTGCATTTGTTGTTGAACTAAGAAGGTTGAACATAAACCCGAATAAAATTACACATAGGCAATAACAATAACTTAAATAGATTCAAAGATTTCCCTTGCTGGTCCGGATCCGATGAGAAGAGTAGACCATCTACCTCCCTACCTGGCAGCTCGTAACAGGCGAAGGACTTGGTCCCAACAAAGAGTAATCGAAATGAATCCTCGTCCACCCCTTCTGTACGGTTTGCCAAAGATTCACAAAGATGGTTGTCCAATACGTCCAGTTGTTTCTTATATTGGTGCACCAGCGTATGGTTTATCAAAATATTTAAACAACGTTATTAAAGAAAAATCGAAATTCAACCCACCCCATAGCATAAAAAATAGTTTATATCTTGTCGACAGGATCAAAGACATGGTGTTACCGGATCGGTGTAGATTAGTTTCTTTGGATGTAGAAAGTTTATTCTCAAATGTCCCTTCAGAAGAGTGTATAAATTTAATGGAAGAAATGTTAATACGTCAGC
>NJDC01000647.1:40196-53397 GCA_002245475.1 Calephelis virginiensis | reverse complement strand
ATTTGCCACAACAGTTACACTGCTTACGCGGAATTAGCAAAATAAAGGCTTATTTTACATCTGTTATAATGGATTTCCGCAAAGTAACGCCTGATTCAATAAAATAATAAAAAAAATATTTGTGAGAAATTGGCCATCACTAAAAAGAACACCGGTGGAGCAGTGCTGTGCAGCTATTTGCCTGGGTAAGGATCCATTGTCTTGCTTATTTCTGCCCGCGTAATGACTCTTCCATGTTACGGCCTGGATGATAAAGTAGCTGGTAGATTTGCACAATAGGCCTAACATCCCGGCCACAGGATAGCGATGCACCTGTAACATCTACGGTGCCTATAGGCACAGGGTTATCTTTTACAATCAGGAGATCTTGTTCGCTGATCTCTCACAAAAAAAAACCAGCAGCAGTATATACAATAATTGAAGCGCAGTAAACCTGCAACAAACAGACTCCATCATCACCATCTCCAACACCACCACCTCAGGATCATGACCTATCTTCCCAAAAAGAAATATTAAAATCGTTTCTTTATTGGCCGAGTAATCACGTAACAAACATAGAAAAACATAAAAAAGTATGCAGTACAATTGGTAACCTCCTTCTTTTCGGAGTTAGTTAAAAGTACTGTCATTTGTTAATATGGCTTCGTCGAGTAATATCGGTCGAGGGGTTAGCGTAAACGCTTAACACTACCGACCGACCGCGACGCTCGGGTTCAGTTCTCAGCAGGGGCAGGCATATGTGTGACGAACTGCATTTCCGGGTTTATTAAATTCATTCTGGTGTCTATTTAAGTATTTCTCTGTACCCATAAGGCCATAACATAGGCATATGATTTGTTTACTTTGGGGTTAGATTCAAATTGTGAAATTTGTCTAAGTATATTTATTACTATTTAAAAAAAATGTCTTAAAAATCTATTTTCTTTGACGTCAATAAGATTAATGTTGTATTAACAATTACTGATGTGATTTTTATAATGTTGATGTCAGGCTAGTTTTTAAATATATTTCAAAATTTATAGAAACTGTAAGTTTTGTTCATATGTTAATGCTGGGAACTATACGCACTAATATAATTATATACTGTAAATGAATATAATCTCACTAAAACCGCGAATAAGCAAACGGCTTACCCAAAATGCCTCGTTGATTTTGTGGGTTACATTCTTATAAATGCGAATAACATGTTTGATGATATATTCTGCTTGTCGATATATTATTGTCAAACGTTTTAACTTCGCCAAAAGAAATGGACTAAAAGTTTCGCTTTAGAAACATTTCAGTAGAGTTTTCTTTCGATCTCTGGGTCGAGTAACTTAAAGAAAATATTTTTTAAATTTTCTAATAAAGAATGGATTTGTGCCCACTTGGAAATAAGATTGCCAACTATCACACTGTGGGATTTAGTGTATTTGGCTAGTCGTGAGTCCGGTGCTTGTACTCTTCGGGGATACGGGTGTGAATATATTTTTTTTAATTTGGTTAATAGTGCTACGGTATAATATATTGATAATGCCAATGACATGCTTTAAACAACAATTATGATAATTATTTTATCATTTCAAATTAACCAGTTTAAAAATAAGCTACAATCGTTTTTTGTACATCCATTTTATTGTCACAGTTCCATTTTTAGGTTGGCTAGAAACAATTTCTGTAGAAAAAGGTAAACTCCCATTTTGTGCATTTTTACTTCTTTAGTGTTTTGTTTGTTTTTGTTTTATTCGTGTTGTAAAGTGTTAAATAAACAAATAACCGGTATAATAATTGATATGTTGTAGAATTAGCGAATTCAGTGAGCTTCTTGAAGTAAATGAATAGTACGTTCGAGTGCTGCAATCGGCAAGGTTTATAAAGTGCATGTATAAAAATCGAGTTGATAGAGATAGATTTCTATGCGATAAGAGAGTGAGCAAGCCCTGGGCTCCCTAGATGGTAAGACAATCGTAGCCTATAAACAATATAGGTGTAGTGGATGTGTCGCTGTCTTGTGGCCAGATTATGAGGACTATCTATCCTACCGTACTGGTACGGCAGCGGATCCCTATTTGGACTGGTGGAGCAAGCATACTCTACCACCAGTGGTTGAGATTTTTTATGATATTGCAAGGCAAACAAGCAGAACGGATTTCCTGATGGAAAGAAATTCACGCCGCCTAGAGACACCAAATGTGGTAATGGTGCGTTGCCAACCTGAGGCCGGGATGTTAGGCCTCAAGCTAAAGTCGGTTTACCGGCTACCTTACCCTCCAAACCGGAACACGTCATGACGTTATGGCGGCAGGAATAGGTAAGGCGGTGGTACCAATCCGGGCGAGTCGCTGCGAAACTCTACCACCTAGTAAAGAGTTTTACCTTTACTCTTACGAGCTACCTAGCAGGAAGGCAGATGATCTTTTCTACACAGGAGACCTTGATTATCAAGGGAGTTTTGTTATCCTATTTCATTATTTCAATGTTTAATTATTTTATGATGACCAATTTCCTTTTAAATTAATATTTTTGTGATAATACACATTTTTACTTTGTGTTTTTAATTTTTATTATTACGGGTTTACTACAAGCAACTTCTTTCATAAGGGATAAGCTTGTTTTTCGCTTTTTTTATTTACTTACTTTATTTACTATGTGAACTGTGAACAATCAATAATCTATAATATAAAAATGGATCGCTAAATGTGTTAGTAAGCGCATAACTTCCTTACGACTGGAACGATTTGGTTAATTCTTTTTTATTGTGTTAGTTATTATCAGGTGAAGGTTCTTATAAAAAAAACCGGGAAAGTTGCTGGGAAAATGGGAAAAATAATACTTTATTGTTTTCCACACGGAACGGGTGGAACGAAGTTCGCCGGGACAGCTAGTTAATAATATTTTTGTGGGGTGATTTGATAAGAAAATTCAAATTTTAATTTTCCCTTACAAACTAAACAGATGAAACGAAGTTTGAAGGTACAGCTAGTTGTATATAAAGCAAATGTTTGTTAAATCTTGTACTTTAGACACATTTTTTGTTAAAACCGAAAAACCAACCAAAGCTTAGATAGCGTTACTTTTAATTTAAACAAAAATGGGCTTTTCTAGCCATAATTTCTGTTCTTTTACTAAAATGTAACGTTAAGCTTATTTTTGTAATTAACATCGAGAATTAATAAGGATGTACCAGGATAGATACAGAGATAAATCCAACCTGTACCAAGGGAGTAGGCGAGAACAGAAAGTGGAGTGGTAGCCGGCGGGGTAACGCTTGAAAGCGGTGAATCTGTTCAGTTACCGCTTTTACTCGACAAAGGCCGCGCGTGTGCCCGACGCATGCGACTTCCGAGCTTTCCAAAGGTTCTTGTGCACAGAGATGCTTTTATGAACTTTGATTAACTTTGAAGATTTTTTTGAAGGGTTCGCGAATTTGTTGGTGAGTTTTTGATACTTTCAGAACTTTGATTGCTTTTCCATGTACTCCAATATATTTTGTTTTGTTACTGAATAACTGATTAAATATTATTCTAAAGCTTTCGATTGATTAAGTTTAATAATATAAATAATATCTTTCTATTGTTTAAATTTATATCAAATAAAAATAAAACGAATATTAATTGGCATACAAAAATAGGTAGTATATTTTATTCAAAAAATGTATATGGTTTTAAATGTATTTGTTATTTTGACGTTGTCGTTTGTTAACAATTACATTTTTTTTATTTTATAAGCACACGTTAGAGATATTTGCAGCCTTTAAACATCATAAATGTTACAGGTGCGCTATCTTATAAATATCTATATTTATAAAAATGAATCCCAATTTCGCGTGGTCATCATATCCCGCAAATGGGTAGACCGATTTTGGTAATTCTTGTTTTGTTGTATTAGCTATTGTCAAGAGTGGGATCTTACAAGAAAACCCGGAGAAAGGGTAGAAAAAAGAGGGAAATGCAATAATTTATTTCTTACATACAAACTGTTTGCAGAAGTGTATGTCAAACGATACGAAGTTCGACGGGTTGGATTGTTATAAATAAAAACACTAAACCAAAACTAACAATAAACTATATTCTACTATTTTTTAGGAATTGATTAACCCTAATAATACTTAACCATTTTTAAAAATGCATTTGCAATCCTATCCTGTTTACTATAAATACAAAAGTTTGTTTGTTTGTTAGTTACTCCTTCCCGCAAAAAGTGCTGAACTGATTTCTATAAAATTTGGAACACACATAGAGTGTAACATGCATTAACGCATAGGGTAGTTTTTTGGACTGTGGGACCATTAACCACGCGGGCAAAATCATAATATGGTAAATGTTTTATCAAAAACAATTACTAACGAAGATATACGAGACTGCAGTTAACTGTAACATTTATCAGATGTTAACGGATCCTATCAAGTCAATATTGATTAAACTTCCGTCCGTAAATTATTCTTGGCAGCTTATTACATGAAAAACGGTTTGTAAAATGAAGTTCAACCCGAAACCTGCACATTTTGCTAACTTCCCTATTAGTGTATTTTTTTGTGTTGTAGTATATAGTTGTATTTGTATTTTTCATTAACGTAAAAAAGGGGTGTTATAAGTTTGTCATGTCTGTGTGTGTCTGTGGCTTAACCTTTAAAACTAATTACGATGGATATTGTTTTACTTTAAAGCTTAGGTGATCGAGATGGTTCTTAGCTGTATTAATTTAGGGTATAGTTAAAGTTATTGCATTTTTTTTTAATTTTAGGAGTATTAAAGCATTTGATATGTAAATCTCGCGCGTGTTTTTGTTTGTAGGTAAGATCTTTTATTACCTCAAATCTATTAACTTTAAATACACGAATTATTTTATTGGCTGTTTAATGTTTTTTTTTTTATAAGCTATTCTTTTTATTTTAATTCTGATATTGCAAAATAAACATATTTTTAAATGTCATACGCAACTAAAAATAATTTAAAAAAACATTTAGTCAAACCGTAAGAGACTGTTTTTAGAACTTAATACGAGTAATATGGAAAAAAGTAGTTCTTTTACAAGTCAAAAGACTTAATAAGCAATGTTTTTTTAAATGAGTATGTGACGACCTCATCACCCGCAAGAAGTTGGGGGAGTATTTTATTAGTACAGTCAGTCGTAACTAGGTGGTAGATAGAGTGTTGTGCAGCAGCTAGTATATTATAACATCCGTGCTCACCATTGAAGTGTTTCGTGTTGGAGCGTAGGGTAGTCGGTTAACTTAAGATAGCGACGCTCAGGTAACACCTATAGTGTTTTTAAAATAATTGTCTCTTATAATTACGAGAGTCGTCAACTTCGAGGATATAAAAGTTTTTTTATATCTCTATCTATTTGAAACTATGTTTATCGTTGCAGTTGTTTTTTAACCCTCGAAAAAAAGGGAAGTATAACAGGATTTACGTGTCTAATTAAGTAGTGAAATACGATTGAAACTATTATTTATTAGAAACGAATAATGTTTTATTACTCAAGTGTGATTTTACATATTCCTGAACAGGAAGTTTGATGTTTGTTTTTCATTAAATTCCGTTAACATAATGCTGACGCGGAAATGCCTTGCATGTTTCTAGAGCTACCTTAGTCAACTAAATTTTAGTTTTATTACTACTTTATATTTATTGAACTTCCATTTTCTCATTTATTTTTGCAGTATATTTTTTCAAAAATACAAAAATTAAGCTTCTATAGAGGATTAAACTTTTTATCCCACTTCTGATAAAATATAAATCGTTTTTGAAAGAACATTAGTTGTTCTAAGAATATTTAAGTTATTTAAATCTTTTAGAATTGCTTACATAATTAGGTACAAATTCTAATAAAAATGATTAGTTATTTATACAAATTACTGGAATAATATTAAAATTCGGACTTATTTCAATAGTTTAGTCAGTGACACTACGCAGTATGTCCGCTAGAGCTTTAGCACGGATTAGTTTTATATGTCCCTACCGCTACAAGGTTAGTGCTAGTTATTGTGGTGCTTTGATTTAGAGGATAGCTAAACAGTAAACTAACTTTGAAGCAAGAGACTAATAATTAATAAAATTGGCAACACGCTTTAAACATCTTTGTCTGTGGGTACTTTTAATAATTAAATTCTTCGTCTTCATGTTTACAATTCTATATTATAAAAATAAATAAAGTTTCACTAATTTGTGTCTAGTACGATAAGCTGCTCAGCCATGTGTTAATAAGCTAACCGTCTACCCTACTCATCAAACCGGAACAATAATAAGCACTGACGTAATTGCGGAGTGAAATACGAGGTAATCTTAGTTAAATTTGTAAGAAATATTTTATTGGTTGCATATTATCAGGAATTATGCCTTAATTACCAAAAAAAATGTAAAAATTGACAATGATTAAGATCATAAGTATAAACATTTAAATATTATTATTATAAACAGATTTTAATGTCACATTAACCAAGTGGACCACAATACAGTTTACAATTTAAATAAACGTTACCAATTACGTTTTGGTCGGAATTAAAATTATAAATGAATACGAACTATATTTATTGGGTTAAACATTCCTCTTCTTTAAATTTACAGTAATGTTATAACAAAAATATATACATTTGAGGTCAGTGAACATAGTAGCGGTACGTTAAAGTTATAAAAGTGGCTCTATGTTTAACTTATCCTACTTATGCTTATATAACGCTAAAGAGACTCTTTGGTCTAGCGGTTCAGTTGTGGGACTTGGCTGCGTGAGGTCCCGGGTTCGATTCCCGGGTCGGCCAACAAAAAGAAAATAGGGTTTTTCCAATTTTCTAAAAAAAAACATTCCTCGGGATTGGATATGTGCCCGGTGGGCAATAGGCTTGTAACCTTGTGATCACATTGTGGGACTTAGTGTCTTTGGCTATTCGTAGGTGCCCTGGTTATGCCTCTGCCTACCCCTTCAGGGATATGGGCGTGAAGATACTTTTTTAAAGAGCTAAATTACGTGAATCATTAAGATTATTTACTTAATTCATTTTTTCATCTAAAAGTTGTAAAAATTCGAAAAAAATAAGGCCACCAGGCGACTGATTGGCCTCATTAGATTCTTTGGTGTCAAGGCGAAGTGTCTTATTATTAGGAAAGCCACTTGATTTTAGCCACGTGCTTCTTGCTACCTGCCATCTAGAGCAGAGGTGGGCAAATTACGGCCCGCGGGCCGCACCCGGCCCGTAAGAGGTTTGAATACGGCCCGAGGAGGGTCTTTTTTTTCAGAAAAAAATTTGAACCTTTTTAAAAAAATAATGTTAGAAAAGTTAACACTACTGAAATTTGGACAAATTAGGTACTGTATCTATACTTCAAATATATGTAATGCGTATTTCATATGGTAAGATTTCATAAATCGATTTTATTCTCATTGTAATTTGTAAAATAAAAAAGTGCCTGGTGTTATTTTTATTCAACGTTGTATTTACAGCTCTTTTTAGGTGTTTTTAAGTAATCGACCCGCCTCAAGATTTGTTTTAATTTACTGGCCCGCCATTAGATTCTTTTTGCTTTACCGGCCCGCGGTCAAAAAATGTTCCCACCCCTGATCTAGAGTGACTGCTTTTCTTACTCTAATTTGGGCCTTATCCACAGGGCTAATAAGATAACTATATTATAATGTAGGAAAATATCTCTGTAAATGCTATAAAACTACTGACATTGAAGTTCTATCTGTATATACAATTCTTGTGTTCGTGTGTTTGTCACTGAACTCCTTCTAGACGACTGGACCGATGTTGATGTAATTTTTTGTGTGTATTCAAGGGAATTCGAGATTGGCTTTGATTCACAATTTGGCCTCCTGGAAAATGTTTTTTTAATTATTTTTTTAATAATAAGTAGTTGTTATTTTGGAATGTTTCACATTGGATCCGACAGACTGCGCTACTGTCGAAGCATTAATGTTCAAGCGATAGGAAGTAGGCTAGGTCAGCTAGTTAAGTGTAAACTAAATTGTTTTGTTACTTGACACATTGTGCCGTTTATTACAATTTTTTTATGGTCGATTTTAAAGTAACCCCCGTATTAGTCCGGGCTCCTTTACAAAATAGACCATCAGCCTTCTTGCCAGTCAGCTCGTAAAACGCGAGCAGAGGCTTATCGTCACTAGCCTTGACATCTGATTAGGTTGTAGGGTTTTACACCGACTTCGACCGCGACACTGTTTTACTTATTCCTATCGACATTACTTTAGCGCTTGCCTTTAACGTGTTCCCGTTCGGAGGATAAGGTTGTCGGTAAGCTTTCTTTTGCTAGAGGCCTAACATCCCGGCCTCAGGTTGGCAACACACCATTGCCTCCTTTGGTGTAAGGCGTCTGCTTGTTTGCCTTCCAATATAAAAAGCCATACTTCTGTTGTTATTTCACGTAAATTAAGTTGCTTCTATTCCTTATTCTTATCGACAAACATTTTTTTCAATTTTTTTTATTGGAGAGATCAGTGAAAAAGCACACGGCTCTCCTGATGGTAAGAGATAACTGTGGCCTACAGACACCATAGATATTACAGGTGCATCGTTGTCCTTAAGCTGGACTGGAAGGCCTATTGCGCAAGTGTACTAGCTACCGTACAGCTACGATTTCAGACAGGAACTTGACAGAGTTATTATGGCGGCAGGAATAGGTAAGGCAGTTGATCCCTACCCAGGTAACTTGCTGCGCAGCACCCTGCTACCAATAGACTTGTTGATAATGACCTGACAGAGAGGCAGATGATCTATTTAGCATACCCGGACCAACATGGGGTGCATTTAAATTAAATTTATAAATGTTATTTGTATTATACAATTCATTTCATTATTTTTAGCCAACTGGTTTTGATATTTAACAATCACGCCACAGATTCTGAAATAGCGAAACCGGTTGCCTAAAAATTAACAAAATAGATGTTGAAAATACAACTGAAATTAACGATACATTGTTTATTTACAAAAAAAAGATTTTTTTCCAAAGCCAAAAGCCAACCGGTTTTGATATTTAATAGATCGCCACAGATTCTTAAAAAGCGAAACCTGTAGCCTTATAAGTCACAAAATAAAGATAAAGTTTTTTATCTATCCCAAATTATGTCATAATCTTTGTTCTTTTGTTTAAATTTCAACTTGTCACTTATTAAAACCAAAGACACCGAAATCGCTTGACGTTAATTAAAAAATGACATCCCTATGTTGGCAATTTCCCTTTCACACTTTCTAACAAGTACACGAGTACTTTAATTGCTATAAAACAGACAGTTTATGTTCAAAGATAAGGCAATTTCAAATTTTATTAGCTACACTATTAAATTCGTTTTCGAATGCCGAACATTTAGATGTGTAGCACGATTCACACTGTCGTAAAACCAGCGATGACCGGATTCTGCGACTATCGACAATAAAATTCATACAATCTCACTAACGTATTATCCTAAGTACGTCATACTTATGTTGCAATTTATGAGTATTACAGGTTCTGAACTTCAAGCTTAAAGTTGCTGTTTCACATATCTACTCATTATTTTTATAACAAACTAGAGGCCCAGTACATGCTTCGCTACGTATATGAATACAAATATCCACATTAAAAAAATGAAAAAAGTTTCAATGTCACAGCACAATCCCCATCAGAATAAATTCATTTGTTACAAAAATGTGATAAATGAAGAACCGCTCGGCCGATTTTATGCAAACTTCACATTAACCATCTACTAAGTAGTTCGAACGAAGTCTAAGCATTTGATTTGGATAGGTGAGCTCGTTATAATAATATATAAATTGATTTATAAACTTACAACAAAAGTGGCATTGAGTTTTATATATATATATAGAAAAAATACACGTTTTCTCCATTTTGTTGCCTGATCCGGGGAGCGAACCCGAGATCTCAAGAAGCCGGATTGCTAAGCTACAAAAAAATAAGCACAGAATTTAAACTTTATTTTAACAAAATCACTAAAGCGTGGATATTTTAAATGGAATGAAAAAGCTGTTGCTATATTGTCATTCAGCCAAAGTCGCGTGCGATTCAATTATAATTATGACACATATTATACGAGTACCTAAACTTAAACTAGAAAACTACTAACAAAACTGAACAATGTTTTTGGATTGAAATTTTGGATTTGTATCGTACTTAAATTATGTCGTACTTAATTTCTAAAACAGAACATGTATAATATGTGAGACGATTCACACTGTCATAAATTCAACGGTGATCGGATTCTACAACCATAGACGGTAAAATTTACAATCTCACTAACATGTTTTACTAAAATGATGGGATTCTAATGATTTTTTGAGACTATTAACGTTTTTTTTAATTGGATAGCAAATAAGCATACGGACATCCTGATGGTAAGAACTGTAACATTTTTAGAGTCTTTATTTTTTATTGTCGGCACTTAGTGGAATTTCATTGTATACACACTTTTTAAGGTAAACTCTTGTACTTTTCCACAATTCATTTTTCTTACATTGTCTTAAGTTCCCAAAAAGATTAATGGTGTGTCATTTGTTGCTGTAATTAACCGACACATGAAATTAGCGAGAACTGATTTCAAGGACATAATATTATGTGAATTATAAAAATTTTAACCTTTAGATATATTTAATGGCATTTTTTGTAATCTGTGTCTTTGACGAAACGAGTTTTAACCAATATTTGTAGTCGACGTACAGTATTTTTTTGCAAACGAGAAAATACACGATACACTGATTTCTTCATAAATATTTCACTTGTCCACTTTGCTGAACAAAATTAAACTATGCCACCCAAATTTACTGATTTTGATCATAATTTACACGAAGTTAAATTACGAAAAAGCTACATCTTCTTTCACGATGGATAATATGGATGAACGTGAAAATTAGTATTCCGATTTTGCATTTTATAATTAGTGGTTAATTTAAACAAGAAAGCTCTGAATTTTGGGAACATGTACAAAATGTTATTTTCAAATGCAGAGCATTAGAATGTGTGGCACGTTTCGCATTGTCATAAATGCAGCGATGACCAGATCCTGCGACTGCCAGCGGTAAACTCCACATAATCTCTCTAACGTGCTTTGACATGGTCCTCGCCATGAGTTTCGTGGGTTATTTATGTATTCTAATTTCTGTTGGATAATGTTTCTTCTTTAGTGAATATTCAACACATTCATTTTTACAACTTTTGTTGTGTCAAAAACTAAAAGCTTGTAATGCTTTTATATTTTTGTAATGTTAATGTCAGTGTGCATTTTACATATATATATTTGAGTGCAAATAAACATTATGGTATTTTATACATATAAAAGAAATTGATAAATCTATACACATAAAATAAAGTGTTAGCTTCACTGTTTAAGTCAAGGACGGCTGAACCGATTTTGCTGAAAATTGACGAAGAAGTAGTCTAAAGCCTTGAGACGGACAAAGGATTCTTTTAATCTCGTTAGACTCCGAAGAAACCAGAAAAAAATATTTTAATTTTTCCTGCAACTGCTACAAAAAAGAAAATTGGGTTTTTCCAATTTTCTAATAAAAAAAATGTTGCTCTGGTTTGGATATGTGCCCGGTTGACGATAGGTTTGCCACCTATCACATTGTTGGACTTAGTGTCTTCGGGTAGTCGTGGGTGCCCTGGTTGTGCCTCTACCGCTTGGGGGATATGGGCGTGAAGATACCTTTACTTTGAAGATACTTTACATATAAACTGATCCGGTGGAATAAACAGCTAGTAAAAAATATATCACCAAAGGTATATTAAGCTACACAATAAAATCAGCCTTGTTTTGGTCTAAGTTAAAATATAAGCGGACTAATATTAATTGAATTAAAGTTCAATAAAAACTTGCAGTTGAAATATTTTTCCGTGAAATGTAAGAAAACTGGATGCTTTTGCTGTTTTTTATTAATTGGGCTCCTTATTATTTAACATTCTTTGAGAGACAATGGCTTATCCTCGTTGGCACTTACCATAGCTTTTAATATGCTTGACGTCGAAACATCAGTGCTCGCTATTTTCATACTAGGTGGTAGAGTTTTGCAGCGACTCACCCGGATTGGTATCACCGCCTTACCTATTCCTGCCGCCATAACGTCATGACGTGTTCCGGTTCGGAGGGTAAGGTAGCCGGTAAACTTACTTTTGCTCGAGGCCTAATGTCCCGGCCTCAGGTTGGCAACGCACCATTACCAACTTTGGTGTCTCTAGGCGGCGTGAATTTCTTAATATCAGGAAATCCGTCTGCTTGTTTGCCTTCCAATATCATAAAAAAAACATTCAGCAACATGACGTTTAGCAAGATGGAAATAATACTGCTATAAGCGTTCATGGTAGGACCACTGTTTAAGAGCTAACCCGGATTAGTACCACATTGTTACCTATTTACGCTTATTGTTTCAGTGCTCTTATTGTTGTGTTCCGTTATGGAGGGGAAGCTAAGTGGTAGACTTGCAGACGAAGCCTAAGATCCCGGTCATAAAAAAATGTATGATTGTGATATCGATGGCATATGGGTGATCGTTGTATCGATTACCATCACGAAAGCTGCCTGCTTTTTAGTTTCTATACTTCTTATCGTCGGTGCTTGGTGGAATTCCATTCCTGATACAATTTATTTAGAAACACTATGCCCTAATGATGCTTGTGATGATGATAATGACGATGCGGTTGGCTAAACTATAAAAATAAAAAATAATAAAATATATCTTCACGCCCATATCCCCGAAGAGGTAGGCAGAGGTACAATCAAGGCACCCACGACTAGCCGAAGACACTAAGTCCCACAATGTAATAGGTGGCAAGCCTATCGCCAACCGGGCACATTTCCAATCCCGACCAACATTTTTTTTTAATTAGAAAATCGGAAAAATCCAATTTTCTCTTTGTTGGCCGACCCGGGATTCGAACCCGGGACCTCATGCAGTCAAGTCCAACACCCGGACCGCTAGACCACAGAGGCGAGAGGCTTTTTTTTTTTTATAAAATATATTGTGGAAAGTACAAGTGTTTCTAAATAAATTGTGCCTGCTTTTTAATTTTTTTATAAGTTAAATATTTTCATCGTCGGCGCTTAGTAAAATTTTCAATTATACATAATTTTAAATGAAATAAGTATGCCTATTTAGGTATCTTTTAACATTTATTATTATTTTATATAATAAAAAACCAAAACAAAGGTTTTATCCCACTGCGGTGTCAAGAGTCTCTGAAACCGACGTGTTTGTATGAAAAGTGCAATGAATGTGGAA
>NJDC01000647.1:18891-39851 GCA_002245475.1 Calephelis virginiensis | reverse complement strand
CGCTAGACCACAGAGGCGAGAGGCTTTTTTTTTTATAAAATATATTGTGGAAAGTACAAGTGTTTCTAAATAAATTGTGCCTGCTTTTTAATTTTTTTTAAGTTAAATATTTTCATCGTCGGCGCTTGGTAAAATTTTCAATTATACATAATTTTAAATGAAAAAAGTATGCCTTTTTAGGTATCTCTTAAAATTTATTATTATTTTATATAATAAAAAACCAAAACAAAGTTTTATCCCACTGCTGTTTCAAGAGTCTCTGAAACCGACGTGTTTGTATGAAAAGTGCAATGAATGTGGAAGAAGTCAGGTCTGCCAGGAATATGAGGTTTGGCACTCGATAATTTGGTAACACCAAGATCCGGTGTGAAGATATGTATGTTTGTATGAATAACCACGACCAAAACACGAGAGGTCTCACAATATAATGATACTTATAATTTTAATAGGCAAGACCACTTAGAGAAAATTATATAATTATATAAGGCTTAGTGTTCACATTAGGCCGACTAACTTTCATTAAACATAGGGGCATGTTTCGTTTTATTAGCAGTTCAAACGAACATTATACTTTATTTTTATTTAAAATGTTATATAACTTGATAATTTTGAAATAAACACCAATGCGGGTGAAATAAAGTTGATAAAGGGAAAGTTGGAATGGCTGCAGTTTTGTGGAATGCATTTTCGATAATTATTCAAAAGTATTTATTTACACAAAGAAACATTCTCAAATGAAATGAAAATCATTTATTTGCGGAATATCTGTATTAAACGTGTTTTATGGCATGATACAATAAAGAAGCAAACGACTCTTCTTATGTCAAGAAACGACCGTAGCCTAGATATACCATAGACGTTATAGCTGTCCTTTGGCTAAGGCCTGAGCCTATTCTGCTACCTTACCCTTCGAATAGGAACATCCCTACTCGGGAAATTTGCTGAAAAGCACTCTGTCATTAGTAGTTTTAGTAATTGTCAATTTAACCTTGCTTCTTATGAGCTGCCTTTAAGGAAGGTGGATGTCCTATGCTCTACAATTTCATGTATGGCCAAAGTCTAAATAATTTTTTACTTTGACAATCTATGACGCTCTAAACTACATAAAAATTTTCTAGCTTGTTTTGAATCACAAATTTATTTAGGAATCTACAAATGACAAGAGTTTAAGTTGGATTCTGCTAAAATAATGACTAATCATAAAAAATACTGTAATAGTAATAGAAATTATACTAATATATATCACACACTAGAAGGCTGTAAAGAGCACACGCTCTTTACAGCTTTGCCTATATTGCAAAAAAAAAAATAAACAGTCTGACAACTAAATCTTTTGAAATTCTCGTTTCGCCTTTTGACACCTACCCTCTATTGACTTCAAATATTATGAACCAGTTTTTCATACGTTCGTTACAAAAACAACGTGTCGTATTGTCAAATTCCCGTACTCATGTTTATTTGTTTATTATTAAAGAAAGAATGATTGATCGGTCGAGAATATTGTACAGCATTTTTACATCATTTGACTAATATAAGGTACTGTTCGATTATATGGAAATTTTGTTATATTTCAAAAAGTTGAGAATTTTACTTGTAGATGACACTGTTAATCGAAAAACAAGAATGATTGATCTCTCTTAAGCCCATAGTAATGTCACTAAAACATGTCTTATCTGAAATGTTCCTTATTAATCAGCCTAATGGTCACCAAAAGTTTTAAATAAATATATAGATATTACTATGCTGATATTCATTTTCACTTGTTTAGGATAGTTCTTTTTAATAACAGTAGTATTAAGGGTATCCGTATTCGATTGCTGCACATTGTATATCCAAGGAAAACTATCTCAAATCTAACATTTTTTTATGTACAGTTCGAATAGATAATGTCCGTGATACAGAATTGGTTTCAGAAGAAAGCATTGATTGATAAGAATTTTTGAAGCATTACACAGTGTTTCTTGGTTCCAGGGAAAACTTTTTAAGTACTCATTTAATTTCTAAACTCCTCTGTCTCTTAACGCTTCTAAACTAGTCCTTGTCATAGATATACAACTTAAACACGCTGTTTTTCTGAAATTCGTCAGCGTAGAATAAAACAATTTCCATACAAACTTTCATCCCCTATTATAATCCTTTGAGTGTCTATTTTTTTTAAATACAAGCCTATGTTTATACTCAAATCTGTAGCTATAAATGTATACCGAATTTCACTGTAAAAAAGCAACAGACAAACTTTTGCATTCGTAATATTGTTATGGATACGTAGAAAGAGTTGTTGGTAATAAATAGTTTAATTATTAATAGGTTTATATTTTCTTTATGACTGTACCAAACTAACTTCCAGGTCATGTAAGGCAACTGGTGCATTGCAGGTCATATAAAAATTGGGTCAGCAAAAGTATTTCCAACCATTTCGGGAATTGACAGGCTTCCAATAGCATCTAGGAAATACTTTTCCCGGATAACCCTTAAATGATTAGATTTCGAGTTCGATTTCCTTGTTTTTCGTAAAAACAAATTAGTCTAAGTGTTTTAATACATGCAAAGTGTTTTTCTATAAACAAACAATGTTATTAAAATGTTATAGAGGCGTTGCAGGTAGCATTATTTTTGTGTTAAATGCGTACATTATACAAGTTTTTGTGTGGCCGAGTAAAACTTAAATCGCCCCTGTGGTCTAGCGGTCATTCGTCGGACTTGACTTCTTGAGGTCCCGGGTTCGATTCCTGAAAAAATAGAAAATGTTTATTTTTTATTAAAAAATAACCTTGCTGAGGATTGAATATGTGAACGGTTAGCGATAGGCTTGCCACCTCTGTGGGACTGAGTGTCTTCGGCTGGTCGTAGGGTGTGCCTCTGTCCACCTCTTCTCTCATATGGGCGTTAAGATACATTTTTAACATTTAAAATGTAAGCGATATCTAACATTATTTCGTTAATTACAAGCGAAACTTAAAACAATGTTGAATACTAGTTTTAATAAAAGCTGCATTAAGTGTATTTAGAACAAGTGTAGCTTTCTATGCCACGCTAATGCAGAAAAGTTTACTCCAACCGCTGAAGCTCAATCGAGCTTTAGTAATTGGAACCGGAAATTAGTTTGAATAGTTCCACTAGTTTTAAACAATTGAGGGAAATTGATATGTACTTAAATTTAAATTTATTGTGGAAAGAAGTGAAATAGAGATAAGACGACCCCATCGCCCTTTACTGAAAATTTATAAAATCGCGTACCGTGAACTTTGTGTTTACACTCCTCAGTAACGACTTGACCGGTTTTAATGAAATTTTCTTGTATTATGACGTTGAAGTTATGGAGGTAGGAATATGTAAGGCGGTGATACCAACGGTGCCAGTGACGGTAAGTTTATGCTCGAATTTTACGAGCTGCCTGACAGGAAAGCAGATGGTCTATTTTGCAAAGGCGCCCGGAGCCACACGGAACAATAGGTATGACATTAATCATGTTAGTTTTTTATAAGACAATGCACAAATACCATTTTCATTGTCTGCTAGTAACTTTCTTTTATCTAAAGAAAAAACAACCCACTATCTCTTAAATGGGTAATTTTGTAAATAAATTACTTCATTGGGTAATTATCTCAATAAATTACTTAAATGGGTAATTTTCTAATAAATTACTCTATGTATGTGAAAATAAGGTTATTTTGCTGGATCCGTTTATATTACTTTCTAAGCTCGTATACTTTGATATTAAAATTATCGTTTGTTCCCTCAAGATCAACTTTACGAGCAAATTGCAAACAGTAAAACGGACATAAAAGTGGTCCGTCTGGTTCCGATGGTAAGACAGAAAGAGAAAAATATATATTTTACATTAAGGCATTGTTCACATGGATGTTTTGAAGTCCGTCCATCTTATTAATAAGCACGGAGTACTTAATAATTAAATAGTAATAAACTGCACTCCAAGGTTCAACCGCGTATTACAGTCTTTTTACAATATGATACAGCCCATAATATTAATTTAATTTCACTCCTACGTTAGTCCATGTTTATTAATAAAGAGGAATACGTATGCTTTTATTCAAGCTTAAAATAGTTTGAGGAAATACTTACTTAAAAGCCACATAATATGCCGAGATTAGTGATTAGTTACTTTAGGTTTATTTTATAATTTTATCGCATAAATAAACTGTAATTAATATGACATACATTCATATAACTTATTGCAAAAGTTACCAATAACGGTTGCAGTTTAATAATAACTGAACCGTTTTATGGTTTTGCGGTCGTTTGGTTATCAAACTAAAAGCAAAACAGATTTTTTCAGAAGCAGAAAATCTTTAAGAACACTTACTATTAAAGGTATCTATACTTTATATGGCAAGAGCAGGGTGTTGTATTAACAAGTTATGTTGGAATCGGTTATGAAAAATCATAGCATTTTTAATTAAGTTTTTTTTGTTATATTTTTTTACTGGTGTGATATCTGAGGTAAAATAAATAACTAGTAAATACCAAGAAAGCGTGTTCCAGTGTTTAAGCTATTTTGTTTAAGTTATTTAATTAGACAAAAGACGTGCTTGAAACCCGTTAGTGTGAACAAGCCCTTAAGTTACTCAGATGACTTACGTTCTAGACGTCAGCCTGCAGGGCTACCAATTACGTTTTAATTAATAATATAATTGCACGTCCGTCTTTAGTGATAAGAATTTACTTTCATTTAGAAATAAAAATGATTATTCTTTAAGTTAAATATTAATAGAAAAGTGCTCTTCTTTTATTTGTATAATATCGTATTCTTTGAAAATGACAGCTTTCAAGAAAAATGAAGGTTCAATGAAAATGATTTTTTTTATTGATACGAAGTATATTGATTTTTGTGATACTATATCAAAATTTAGAAGGTCTAAGAAGATAGAAAACAATCACTAATACTCCAGCATAAAAAAAGTTTCACCTGGATTGATATAGTGCTTGATATGATATAAGGTTCGTTATATTGATATGATATGATATGATACAAAATAACGATAGCTAGTCGTTGAAAACCAGTGTCTTAATATAATTTACCAAAATGAAATTCATCTTGTCTCGTACCGAGTATAATTACGCTTATATTGTAAGCACCTTAAATATTGAAGTACAGAATGTTCACAAGACATATTACGCATATATGCGATGGATGTTAGAAAAAAAAATTTAAATTGGCTGGCCGAATCTTAATTTAATCGAAATAATTAATTATGTAATAACAACTCAATATAAATATTTTTAAAATACATTCGAATTTCCGAAGCTTGATGAATGTAGCTGAAACGCATAACTTAAATAGTACTACTATACATGTTTTTATTGCATTATTGAAAAACCCGTACTCATCTTAACTTTTAAAGAAAATGTACAAAATAACATTTTTGACAGCCCTAGTGTTTACTTACTCTACTGTAATTGTAACACTACATTAAAAAAAATAAAGTGGCCGACCCGGTTCAGTAATCGAAGTAATCGAATCACGACCCAGGTTTTTTAGTTATGTTGGAGCGAGAAATAAAAATAGTAAGTTTTCTTAGACGCCGGTAAAAAGCTACAAATTTTGTTTTTATTTTGCTGTCGTTTTATCGGGTCGTCGGTATTTTATTGATCTTAAGTCCCGTTGGTTTTACTCCCGTTGGTTTAAAAAATGAGGTTACCTGCTGGTAGGGTGTAACGATTTTATCTTGAATAAAAACTGCCGGCTTTTGGAACAAGCGATCCACTCTGGCTTTGCTCGGGTAGTTAAATTTTGAAGTTGATAGAGTTGATTTATTTATTTGCAAAAGACAATTTGATTTTTCTGCTAAAACTGATTAAATGGTAAGTAATTCACGTTGTCTATTATCAGAAATAGATATTAATGGTGCATTACCAACATGGCGTTAAGTTAGGTTTTATAATATTGCTTTGTTGTTCTTGCAATGTCATTATTATTATTAATTATAATTAAACGCAGTAAAAAATACTCTTTTAATATTATATCCTCTTATACTACAAAACAAGAGTACATATTTCCTAATTTTTCTTAGGATTCCATAAACAAATCTAGTCATAAGTACACTTTTTCACATAAAAAAAGATTTTGTAAAATTATTTGTTTATAAATCACGGAGAAATTGATTAACTTACATAAAACGATATAGGAGTTTAACTATACATTGATTAAACCTTCTCCTTTTTCGAAGACGGTTAAACAATAATTGCTTATCCGATCCGAACCGTGGTAAAGCTTCCTCTTCACTCATCAAGTATCAGCATAACTCATAAAGCAGTTAATGTCAAAGAAAGGACACAAAAACGTATCTTTGGAGAAACGTGTGCTGGTTGTGGCAAAATAAGGCACGTCTATAATATCTCGGTTTTGTGAATAAGTGAACTATTTAAAATTAGAATGGCCAGTGACTAAAATTCTCTGTCAGTTGAGATATTTTCCGATTAATGTGAACAAAAAGGAGAGTAGGTACAAAGATAATTGCAGCTATTAACGACCTATCGAAAATCTGGAGGTCTCACCTATCCATTTAACTAGTTTAATTGCTTTCTTCTTTAGAAGGGTCGAACAGCCTATATTAATAACTAACCTATAGGTAAAGATAGGCATTCTAAAGTTTTGTTGCTAAGATATTTTTGTTATTGATTGAAAAATTTACAACGGTTACCGGCTACTGATCTAAAATAGCACGATATCTTAACTTCGATAGGTTATTAATAATCTGAAACAGCACGATCTCTTATCTTAGATTATTAATATTTATTGTAAGCAAATCATACTCACAGTGCATAAATATACTTGGCTCGATTGCAGTAAATGTCTTAAATATTTTTAACGAAGAAATAAATAGAATTAGATGGATCGGCGACACCTGCAGATTTTAGTAACTGCAGTTACTTTAGAAGTTTTTTTTATATTTTTTTAATGTTGTCGGTATGAATTAATGTTATTGGCCAAGTAACTAATTCATAAAAATGTTATAATATGTTTACATACCAACGTTTTTATTTTATTAAAATTTTTAAGGACAATATTTAAGTGACCTTTGGCAGGAAGTGCATGTGACAACTATTTTTTGTCTTTTTTCTTAGAGCATGAAATTAAATAAACATATATATCGAAAAGTTAGATTTTAAAGTTGCTATTTGATTGGGTGAGCAGCTGATTTACTAAAGACAACCTTAAAACCTTATACATAAATATCCTAACCTATTAATATTGTAAATGCGAAAGTTTGTATGTTTGTTTGTTACAAACACACACGAAAACTGTTGAACCAGTTTTCATAAAATTTGGCACACACATAAAGCGGAACTTGGATTAATTAATAGGATAGTTTTTCCCAAAAGAATGTTCATTTGGGACCATTAACCACGCGGGCAACGTTGCGGGCAACAGCCAGTATTTCATAAAAGTATTGGTACTTTCACAGACATTTCGAGTCAAAACTAGATGACGAAGAAATAACTCATTGTACTACAACATAAAGCTGTGTACATAAGAGTACTATCAAAACAAACTGTTCTAGCTACACAATAGATATCTTTTGTGAAAGCGTGTTCTATGAGTTATTTGCGGTACATAACAAATCTCAAACGTTTGGATGTATTGATTGCATTGTATGTAAAGGTTAACTTTGTTTGTCTCAAACACTTTAGATTTTACGCTAGTTAAATAAAAACCAAACTTACCTGAAGAAATTTATAAATTACTAGCTGTTACCCGCAGTGTTGTCTACATGGTTAATGGTCCCACAGAAACATTTTTTCGGGATTAAAACTATCCTACGTGTTAACTCTCTCTGTGTGTGTGCCAAATTTCATGAAAATTGTTTCAGCTTCTATTTTTTACACATAAAAAGGTATTGTTTATTATCCGTCCTTACAGTCTGTTTTTTGATATTCGAGATGGTGATTCAGCATATTAGGGAAGTATAGCGCCTTAAAGTAGTTTAAAAAGGCATACCACATAAATTAATAATAGCCTCTGTCGTCAAGCGGTCTGGCGTCGGACTTGATTTCCCCAATCCAGGGATCAAATCCGGGATGGATTCGATCCCCGGATCGGGTAATAAAACGATTTGAAATGAATATTTTAAACTTTCTAATAAAATTAACGTTTCCCGAGATTGGATATATGCCCGGTTGGCGATAGGCTTGCCACTTATCACATTGTGGGTCTTCGACTAGTCGTGGGTGCCCTTGTTGTGCCTCTGCCTACCACTTCGGGAATATGCGTGTCAAGATACTTTTTTTTACCACATAACTTCGGTCAAAAAATTTAGGTTCATAATCGTCACACGTTCGTGGTTGTAAGCAAGTGAGAACACAACATAAGGCCATCTACTTGATACAAGCAGCCGCTAGCGCTACGGTTATCTACGTGACTTGGTTTTCGAGAAGCATCCGATTATTAATTTATTTTTCTTGTTCAATATGATTTATACCATCCCACTGGAAGAAATATGGTATTATTTTTATATCTGGTATTGTTGGGCATTTGATATATCAAACCTTAGTTCAATTTCAGAAGCTTAAAAAAGTTTGCTAGAAAAGCAAAACCAGTTGAGATATATACGTAACTAGCCAATGCCGCGTTGTTGCCCGCGGCGTTACCCGCGTGGTTAATGGTCCCAGAGAAACATTTTTTCGGGATAAAAACCATCCTATGTGTTAATCCAACTTACATTCTATGTGTGAACCAAGTTTTTTAAAAATTGGTTCAGCACATTTTGCGTGAAGAAGTAACATACAAACTTTAGCATTTATAATATTAGTAGGATTGTAGTAACAGAGGGGTAAAATTTTTACTTAATACACTCTCTTAATAACTCAAGTTACCTACTTATTAGTTAACTTTTTATGCAATTAATTTGTACTATACACGATTTAATCGATATATAAATCGTACAGTATTTCTGAACAGTCCACCAGCGGGCGATAATATAACACTGAATCTAAATTATGAATTAAATTAGTCTTAAGCCAGAATGCAAAAAAAAAATCTGATTACAAATAACTTAAATGCAGTGAAACTGCCAAAAGCTGACTTTGATTTCCATAAAAATCTCATCTACGTACATAAAAATTGACTATTCTCCTCGATTAATTTAGGATTCCGTATTTAGATCGAGAGTTACTGGCAATGTACCTACTCGGAAGCACGTTCTTTAAAATAAAAAAATATTTTTTAAAATCGGTTTAGAAATGATGGAAAACCCGATTAACATAAAAATTCTCTCGAACTCTTAACCTCTGATTACTTTGTCTGATCATCATCAGCCGGAGGACGTCCACTGCATGACATAGGCCTCCCCCAAAGAGTGCCATAAGTCACAGTCCCCAGTCGCTTGTAATCAGCGACTCCCCACGACTCTGACCAGATCATCAGTCCACCGGGCGGGAGGTCGGTGGCATGATGTTTGTCTTATTACAAAAAAAAATTGCTAAGCTATGCTCGCCTATTTTACTGTAATTTTAATGTAAAATGTTGTTTAATGTTATATGCACAATGTAGGCATTATTGTTAGTGTTTCAAATACACAATTCTTTTAATAAAATTACTTAAAATAGTCTTACTTTTAAGATACCCTGTATTATTCGTACTGATATTTTTAAAGTGAAAACTCTATTCCGCTTTCCTTGTTAATGAAGGACAAGAGCTTTTAGTTAGACAAAATTTACCAATTTGGGACGAAGTAGAGAAAATATTTGTTTTATAAATTAGTAATTGTGCTAGATTTCAATGTTGCCAGCAATTTAGTTAAGAGAAGATATCCAGTCTAGGCAATAAAATGTAATAAATAAATATCTCTGGATAAGTCACACAAATTGAATCTAACCCCAAAGTAAGCAAGTTATATGCTTGTATTATGGGTGTTAGTCAACGATACTAATACATAGAAATACTTAAATAAATCCAAGAATAAATTTAATAAACACCCAGACCCGGAAATGCAGACATCTAAATGTTCATAACACAAATGCCTGCCCTCGTCGGGAATCGAACCCGAGCCTCGCGGTTGGTCGTCGTAGTTAGGCGTGTTCGCTAGCCACTCGACCAACAAGGCGGTCGAATAAGTACAATAAAACCTATTGAACTATTGGGTCCCAAGTTGATATAAAAATATTACAAAATAAAATATCATAAGTGCTCCTAAAATAAGTGCTACTAATGTTGAAATATAATTTTATCCGAAATAAAAGTTACACTTAAATTGTAATCTAAAAGCTATTACGAGTAGATTGGCAACACTGGCGCTATTATTTTGTAGTCAGATGTATGATAGCTCTTATTAACATTTTTATAGCTGAATATCTTCCATATTCCAAGAAATGTGCTATTAACTTAAGCTCTACATAATTTTTATTTAATTATTAAAAAATAATTATTTAACGTAATACCTACTCGAATAGTCATCAGCTTTTATTCGTAACATTTAAAATCGCCACGTTTATACAGTCTTTTTTACTGAACCGGGTATTTTTAACTAACTTCTAAAAGAGGAGGCTATCAAAACTATGTTTTTTTATGTTACGTGAATACTCGATCAATAACGTACCGATTTTGATAGTTTTGTTTGGAAAGGATCATGAACTCCATATTAATTGGACCAGAAGTCACTAGTAAGATTTGAGAAAATTTAAGTGGGACCATCTCAGAATCTTGAGCTATCTTGCAAAAAAATTACTTTTAAGTCGCGACGTGATAATGAAATAATTTGTTTTAATTTTTTGCAGTTTTAAATATGAAGAGCTCAATAAAAAAAATTCAACCCGACATAACATTGGCAATTGGCTTTTGTTGCTGCAGACGCTTATGGGCGTAATAATGTATGATTTTGTAAAGTAAAGCTGGAAACATACTGTCGGACGTGGCTGACAGCCGCGACTTGTATGATAATGACAGTACACTGAACATTGCAATTATCGGACGTAAGTCGCGGACGTGACCTTGAGCGTTCGGATGTGCGAAAGATATTTGGCGCGCTGAATGTTTATGTTAGCCGTAAGCGTCCGCGGACGGAATGTGCACATTTATCAATAGCGGCTCTAAGACGTCAACTTAATTATTGGTGTGATTTTTAAATAGGGAATTTCAAATTTTTTTTTCGAGACATATCAATGTTGAATAATCTTTACATATCATAGCACTAAGACCCGATTGAACATACTTAATTTGAGTATTTTAATATATAATACATTTATTTGTTTTGTCCTTATTTTGTCGACTTTTTCTCTATGTCAATATTGTTTAAGTAATTAAATAACACATTAAAAAGTAGAAAACTTTTATTAATGAAAAACATGTCCAGCAATTTTTAATAATTTTAACGAAAAGGTGATTAAATTTTATTAAATGATTATAATCATTAAAATATAACGTAAAAATAAAACAAACTGCTAATTGAGTGTAGCGAACCATTATAACGGTATTATGCCTCGTTAGCAGTTATTCCCACCAATCACTTTTATGGTGTGTCTTAATATGAGAATATGCGCTTTATTATAGTTAAAAGTTACTCTCCCCATTTGAAACATGCTTTCACCACTGAGGCATTTTTGAGTTATTACTCGATCACAAGAGAATTAAGCGCGCACTGCAAAAACCGCCTCCAACTATTTAATTGATTAGATAATTCTTTTTTTGAAAGATAGCAGTTGGTTCCAAAATGGTCCCACATATATTTTATTAACGTCCTGGCAGTGGGTTTTGAGTTACATTTATTTATATTATAAGCATACATTTTTCACTTTTCTTGTCGACTTCATCATTGATAATGATGACTAAATATAACTCTAATACCACTAGTCGGATCACGATAAATTAACCACTGAAATTAAAACAATGAAATTACACACTTGAAAATCGTAGTGATATGGCTAACGCATATATTTCGACTTTATTTATTTAAGATTATCGACATGTGTAGGTACGCTTAGTATGCTTGAGTCTCTATGTATACAGTCATTTGGAATCAAATTGTTCGAATGAACAATTGTGACACTATGGCAGATTCATCTACTTTTTCTTGGCCTATATTGTTAATATGGGTTTCATATGGTTCCAAACACGCCTTCCAACAAATGTTACCTTGGAGAAAACTTACTTTCCATCTTCCGATTACTATTAAATTTGATACTCATTTACGGTCCAGAACGATTCAAATCAACATTTACAACCAATGTTTACAACCGTCTGTAACGTCCTTAAGTGAATATTTTTTACCATTTTCAAATAAATTCGGTTTTTAATGTTTGGTAACGAATGTGTTTGGATTCTTGGTAATTAAATTAAGGGACTACCTCGGAACTATGAGCTTTTTTTTAAAAATATATTCATTGCTGTATCTATACCTCCATCACCGCCACCGGTGTTGTGTTGTAGACTTGTTATTGCTCGGTCACAATAAGGATCGCTCCGTACTAGTACAGTTTTTCGAATGTCCTAGTTCGGACTTCTAGTGCTATTAGTTCAGTAGTACATCAGAAAAAGTTACGTCTTACAATTCTCACGTGGGTCACCAAATGAACTATATTTTGATTTTCCTTTATGCTTCATGAAAAGTTTCATCTCAATTTGTAGGGTAATTTTTAGAATGGCTTATTTAAAAATCAAAATGTTTACAACGACTGCTATTTTTCCTTTTTGTTGTTTATTTATGTTATATTATAATTTTTATAAAAATTATTTACATTAGGTATTGTGTTTCAAATATTTACCAACTTATTTACAACTAGCGGCCAGTCCCCACTTCTCACGGGATTAGACATAAACCTTCCTCTTCAATCTCTTTATGCATTAAAAAACCGGATCAAAATCCGTAGCGTAGTTTTAAATATTTAAGCATATAAAGGGACATAGAGACAGAGGAAGCGACTTTGTTTTATACTATCATATTTATCAAATTATTTCTAATATTCATCAAACTAATTAACTATGATCTCTATTCCAATGATAGTAAAACTCAAAATAACATAATTTGTTATTCTCTTTCGATCACATCTTAAGCACCGTGTCCAATAACAGCGCGCGACAAACAATTCATTCTTCGTATTCATATTTCATTCTGTTCTTTGCTATGATTTCGTACTTGATGAAACATTGCGAACGAGATGTACGAAATGAACGACTAAGCATACGGTTACGGAATAGTTCATTCTAGTACTGTCTGAATTAATTCTTATTAGTTCTTAGTAAGTGAACTATAAGCAAGCCTATTGTGTTGGTAGGTAGTCTTGCAGATAAGTCTCACATCAAGGTCGCATGACGGCGATGCATCTATGGTGTCTATAGGCCTAGGTCGTCTCTTACCATTAGGGGAGCCGTATGCTTGTTCCCTTGTCACAAAAAGGTTTACTAGGCCTGGAACGATAAGTACTGGTATTTCATTAGGAACTGTCTGTTTTGCGGACGCAGCATAGATTTGTCACGTTTTTCATACAAATTTTCTTCCCCTATTATAGTCCTTTCGGGGTTGATTTAAAAAAAAGTAAATGTTTGAACTCGGATATTTGTATCAAAGTATATAAAAAATCGGTT
The DNA here is from genome assembly GCA_002245475.1 of Calephelis virginiensis. Taxonomy (NCBI): domain Eukaryota; kingdom Metazoa; phylum Arthropoda; class Insecta; order Lepidoptera; family Riodinidae; genus Calephelis; species Calephelis virginiensis. The sequence continues at coordinate 26,314 of NJDC01000647.1, read as the reverse complement.
TAGCCGAGAAAGATAAACAGACAGACTTTCGCATTTATAATATTATTATGGATATAAGTGGTTAAAATACGAGCGGTTGGTTTGTACAATTAAAGACAATAAACCAACGCTCGCTTGTTACGAGCTGCTTGGCAGGAAAACAGCTGGCCTATATTCTTTGAGAGCTTGGAATTAACACATTTTCCAAATAAAACTGAAAGTCGAAGCTTTATTCAGCAACAGCTTCGCGAATTTGTTAGCGTAGAATAGTTATGATTTTCATTCAAACTTTCAACCCTTATTCCAGTCCCTTAGAGGTTGATTTGTTTTTAAAAAAGCCTATGTTTGAACACGGATCTTTAGCTATACGTATATAAAATTTCATTAAAACCGGCTCAGCGGTTTGTCTGTGAAAGAGCAACAGACAGAAGACTTCCGCTTTCGCGCATTTATGATATTAGTATAGATTTACATCTTTTCTAAAATAATATAGATTGAGTGAGTCAATTTTATAAATAATAGGTACATAAAAATTACGAGAGTTTTATAGTTACATTGAAGATACACAAGAATAAACACTGAAGTAAAACTTTAGCCGTCTTATTGATATACATAGACTAAATAAAGAGTTAAGTTAATATTATAATCAGTATCACAGTATGATAAAGACTATAATACCAAATTGACCCTAGATGCTCTTTAATCAGAAAATTCTAGGGAGTTTATCTGTTAACAGAGAAAAGACTTAAGCTGGAAACATACTACGGATGCGACTGACGGACGCGGCTGACTTATATGGTAATGAAAGAACACTGAGCCTTGCAAACTATAAGTCGCGGACGTGTCCTTGATCGCTCGGACAACTGAAAGATATCTGGCGCGCTAGATGTTTATGACAGCCGAAAATGTCCGCGGACGGTTTGTATACACTTATCAGTAGGAAGTACTTAAATTAAACAGCAATACTATAAGCAAATATGTAAAGCTAAGCAAAAGGCAATACCCAAAGGGGTAGGCACAGGCATAACCAAGGCACCCACGACTAGCCGAAGACACTAAGTCCTACAATATGATAGATAGCAAGTTTATCGCCAACTGGGCACATATCCAATCCAAGGCAACGATATTTTTTATTCGAAAATTAGAAAATGTTTCTAATTTTTTTAGTTGCCCGACCCTTGGATCGATCGCGGGACCTCAAGAAGTCAAGTCCAACGCCGGACCGCTACACTTGAGGCAATTCAAATTTTCAAGCAAATTCAAAAACTTTTAAGAAATGTAGAATATACGGCTAGTGTTATCGAAATTATTATCAACGGAGATTGTTCTCACTGAACATAATAAAAGTTTACCACCGCGCGAGCAAAACTGAAATGACTAAAAGAAACAAATAGTAAAATACCGGAGTTTAATCGATTGCTATCAAATTGAAATAAAATGTAAAACGCTCACAGAATCTTTAAAACAACGGAACCCTTTTATAACCACAAAGTAATGACACAGTTTTGCACTATCAATAGTCATTCAAAAGTAGTTTAAAATGTCGAATAAGAGGCCTTTGTCGGCTCATTGCTAGGGTTGCCACTTGAACGTGAAAATTAATAATAATTATTTTTTATTGTATACCAAATACCTAAACATCAAAATAAAATATTTAGATTAATAGAAGAGACCTAAGTTGAAATTCGATTACTAAATTGCATGGAATATCTCGAATGATGTTAATATTCTCCGAAAACAGTTTGTATGAAAAGAATGGAGGAAGCTAGCTAGCTAATGGATAGCCATAGAAATCATGACATTTGGCACTCGAAACACTCTGCCTAGGTACCCTTCCAGGGACTTGTATATGTGCATATCTTTATGCGTGTAAGTAATATATTTAAAAACTTAATGAAACACAAAGTCAGCGTTATCGGCAAGTCAGCGAGAAACTGTGTGTAAGTGCCGTTAAAATTTGAAAGAGATCTACCATTTATAGAAAAAAACAGTCTAAAATAGTTTGAAAAGACTTGTACACTTAAGAATTTATGAGCTCAAATTGTTACATTTACGATATAAAGGTGAAGTAATGATTTCCCGTTTTGGTCCAGGCACCTTTGCAGAAAAGACGATCTGCCTTTCTTGCCAGGCAGCTCGTAACAGGCGAGCATAGGGTTATCATCACTAACACCGTGATATCTGACTAGGTGTTTTGCAGCGACTCGCCAGGATTGGTACCACCGCCTTACCTATTCCTGCCGCCATAACGTCATGACGTGTTCCGGTTCGGAGGGTAAAGTAGCCGGTAAACTTACTTTTGCTCGAGGCCTAACATCCTGACCTCAGGTTGGCAACGCACCATTACCATCTTTGGTGTCTCTAGGCGGCATGAATTTCTTACCATCAGGAAATCCCTCTACTTGTTTGCCTTCCTATAACATAAAAAAAGTAGATAAAGGAGAGGTGTTAGGTATTAACCTATTGTTTCTGTTGCTGGGATATGGATTCAATTTGTACTCTGCAACCGATTTTATATACACAATGGAATTACTACTGTTTTGTTGCGATGATATTTTTATTTGAAGATAAAATTTACGTAGATTAACAATCATTTATCAATTTTTATTGATTTTACAAAGCAGTAAAGCAGTCACACAGATTTGTTTTTGTTTTCTTCTTGTTACTGCCGCTGTTGATGAGGCAGCAACTTTTGAAACTATTAAATTTTCGGCTCCAGTTTTCCAAGGACAAGAAGGGTAAATGAAGTAGGTTTGTTTCTATATTTTTGGGTTACGGAAAAAATTAGGGAAGTAAAGCCCGCAAGAGTCCTACTTCACTGGGGTTATAGAGGCTGAGCGCGTTTAGCTACCCAATTTTTGAAGTTATATTTCTTTTGGCGCGATTGGGAAAAATGATGAGAGTGAATTTTTACGATGCGCGAGCACACCGACAGATAAATATGACAGTCTGAAGTTAGTTGCTACAAACAGAAAAAAGCAACACCCTGAAGTTAGTTGCGAACCTTTTTATTTGGTATTTTTGGATTGTTACACCAAAGAAGTATAGCTTCTTACGTGCGTACATGAGTACACACACTCTTTTTTTTACACGTCTTACAGTGTCCTTAATAGTCATTTTCTATAACAATACTAGCGCTTGGCTTCATCTTGTAAGTGTAGAGTGCCGGTAGCTGGTTACTTAGAAGTTTAAAAAAAGCTGGTCGCTGCAACTAGACGAATTTGTCACCTATCTTGCCTCGAGAGGTCTGGGTTGGTTATCTCTTGCCAACCCAGATCATATAGGACTATACACCGCATGGTTTAAACGATAGGGACAGGATTAGTTTCTGACAACTCGCCACTTATTTTGCATGAAGTTGTTTATGAGTTTACGTGTCATGTATTTAATCTCTACTAATGTTGCAAAATATGCTAATGTGAGTTGGTTTGTTATACTTTCAATCGAAAAGTACTTCCAATTGTAAACCAATCGTCATGTAAAAAAATGTAGACTGTTTATTGACTTAAATGTGAGCGAAGCTGAGGGTAAAAGCTGGTGTTGAAAAAATCGCTTCTGTGGTCTAGCGGTCCGGGATCGGACTTGACTTCTTGATGTCCCGGGTTTGATTCCCGGTCGAGCAATAAAAAAAGTGTATATTTTCAATTTTCTATTAAAAATAACGTTGCCCGGGATTGGATATGTGCCTGGTTGGCGATAGGCTTGCCACCTATCACATTGTGGGACTTAATGTCTTCGGCTAGTCGTGGGTGCCTTGGTTGTGTCTCTGTCCACCTCTTCGGGGATGTGGGCGTGAAGATACTTTTTAGGATTACCTATTTTGTAACGGTAGCCCTATATGTTTATTAGTGCTGAAAACGCCTAAGGCGAAAGTTTGTATTTATAGGTCACGCCAAACTTTGGTCAATTTAAATAAAGGCATGTGTAGCATCACAATAAGAAAGGTTGGTCCAAAGGGAGTTGAACGTGTTGGCACGTTACTAACAATATCTCACATCTGGAGTCACATCAGCATACAAAAAAGGTACTGCCAAGTGATATTTACTGGTGAAAAGAGCATTTTAATATAAAAAATATTATATACTTATTCGGCACGTGAGACTTCCAAACACTAGAATGCTCTCTTTTATTCGTAATACAAGGATGATAATTTGCAATACTTGGAATTCCGCTTACATGCAGAAGTCTATTTTTCTACTTTATTTTTAGAAAATGCTCTTTGTAAAAACAACTTACATGCTAAACCTAGATCATTAGTATGATCTAGGTTTAGATGCTAGATAATTTCTAAGTCTGCTGAGAACCTATTCCGACGTCCGTATCGGCGACGGAAACCTCTTTTCCGACCGGCACCTAACTAACCTAAAATCCAGTAAGCTATTACGACTACCATGTTTAGATTTGTTCCTCAGGACATTCCCCATTGGTGTTACCGTTATAGATATTCTAATCCGCATAAATAATGATATCTCGGGCTGAGCACTCTGCTCATTCAAAAAGTTCAGTTATTTTATTAAAAACCAAGGTTGGTAACACATTAGTTAATTAAAAAAAGTAGTCTTCGAAACCGGCCATATTAAGATAGCAACGTGCAAGTGATAGATAAACGGCCAATTTAATAACATAACTAAGATGAGAGATATCTTACTAACAAAATTCTAGAAGGCCTTTCTTTATCTGTCGATGGGTTATTAATATTGGTATCGACGACAAATCGATATACCTATCTGTCGTCTTAATGTAATTCCGGTTTTCTTACTTTTATTTGAATTGAAGATAAGAACTTTTAATTATTAATACATGAAATAAATTAACTAATAACATTTTTTAATGTAACTCAGCAAGACAAACAATGTAATTTTTGTCCAATAAGAAAAACAAGATACATTTAGATTGCGACAAAGATATTATAGATGCGTGGTAATATTGTCTTTGTGGTTTAACGGTCCAGTGGTTGGGTTTTATTTCATGAGGTCCCGGGTACAATACCCGGGTCAGGTGCCTAACAAAAATAAAATGTATTTTATCAATTGGCATGGATAAAATAAAAGCGTTTTAGTTGGTCTGAAAATTGATAGGTAGGTAGCTAAGAACTAGAAGACGGACATAGGATACTTTTTCCTATATATAAAAAAAACATTTTAATTTTTCCCATACAAACTGCACAGGTGGAAGGAAGTGCGCCGGAGAAGCTAGTCTTCCAATAAAAACAAAGTTGCCCGGGATCGTCGGTATGTGCCCGGCTAGTGATAGATTTGCTACCTACCACATTGTGTGACTTAAGGGCTTCGGCTCGTAGTGGGTACCATGATTGTGCCTCTGTCTACCTCCTCCCCATACAAGCGTTTAGATACTTTTTACTTAATGATAGAGCTTATATACATAAGTATCTTCACGCCAAGTCCCTTACGGGGTAGGCAGAGAGTATCGAGTGATAGACTTCACGATCCCGACAAACCTGTCTGGCTTCCTTCACGTTCCTTATCATTTTCATACAAACACACGGTTTCAGAGACTCTTGACAAAACCCTTGGATAATATCGGAGTGATCTGATCGTGGAATGTCAACCCGGGTACGTACATCCATTCACATTCGCATTGATTATCTGCTTTGTCAATCTTTCATCTGTCATTCTTTCCACATGACCGAACCAGTGGAGCATGCCCTTTTGCATTCTAACACCAACACTTTCTTTCAATCCCACTCTTTCTCGGATCTCGCTATTACGAATGCGGTCAGCGAGCGTTATACCACAGATTTTCCGTAGCGCTCTTCATAGAGCTAAACAATTTCAAAACTTATATGATATTTTTCTGTAGAGGTATAACAACAAATGTGTTAATGATTATTTTTATTTTAAATATTTATAAAAAACACTATTAAAAGTGTTTAAACTTGTTTTCTTATATACTTGTGTTTGAAAATGTTTGAAATGTTGCATCCCAGTGAAACATAAAACCACACCCGAGGGGAAAAGCCTCGCTACATGTTGCTTCATTATGTTTGCAAGTTTGTCTCATTAGCATTGCCCCAATTAGCCCGTGTGACAGAAACTTAAGATGGTAATACTTAATAAGTAATTACTAAAGAAATGAAACACACAAGTTGATTATGAATATCACAATGTTTTCCAGTTTTGATACAAGATTTTCATAAAATGCTAGACGGCGAAAAGATTAAAAGAGCTGTAAAATATCTTTATGACTCATGTAGTCTTCATGTTTTTGAATTTTCTTTTGATCTATATCAAAACGGTACTTAAATTTACACTTTTCACTGTCGACAATTGGTGGATTTTCAAAATATGCAATTTTTAAATGAAACTATTATATACAATATTATGAGAAAAGTTTTAATTTAAATTTTGTAATTTTATACAAATTTATCGAACCTTAAAATAAGCCATTTACGTGGTGATATAATAATAATAATATATAGAATTATTAAAATTGATACCAGTATTAATTATTATTTTTAATTTAATAAATACCCAGCTGATACAGAGCTGTCAGTGTTCTTCACACCAATGCCTTCCTACATCGGAATTCGAACCGGAACCTCACGTTTTTTTATGTGTTAGATAGATCAGTGAACAAACATATTCGTCTCCTGATGGTAAGAGACAACCGTGGTCTATAGACACCATAAATGTTACAGGTGCATCGATGTCCCGTGGCCCGGATGTTAGGCCTATTGTACCAGTCTAGGTTGGTAGGTAGCGTTAGAAGTACGCTAAACCCTGGACTACGAAGGAGGTTAAATGGAGACCATTTACTTATAACTTCGTCGGCTATGCTCGGGGAATGCAGACATCTAACACTTATCGAAAACTACATACAAAATAATCATAAACTTTGTGTATCCATTAATTTAAGTCGGTAAACTGACGCTTATCTATACACAGATATTGGATCTGTAACTAAACTGTAATAAGTTTCCCTGAGTAATTTGACAACCCTGATTTTACAGGCAAAGTTTGTAAAGTGAAGTAACTTAAAATACAAACTTATGAGCTTCGAACGAACTTACTCAAACTTTGATGAGATTTTTCATTTTTAGAGTGGAAATAGACTTTTTGTTCTGAATTTCCTTTCATATTATAGATAGGTACATAAATGACATATCTACTGTTGGTAGGAAATGTTATAGGTGCATTTCTAACCTGAGGTGGGATGTAAGCTAATTTAAAATCTTACCCTCCAATTTGGAACACACTAATGGCGAACATTGACGTTATGGCGACAAATACAAGAAAATGCAAGAGAGATAGCGCAGGATTTTAATATCTTTTACCAAAAACGAATAAAAATATTATATATTTATAGTACCGATAGTGTTGGTCCGGGCTCCTTTGTAGAATAGACCATCTGCCTTCCTTGCCAGGCAGCTCGTAAAAGGCGAGCATAGGCTTACCATCACTAATACCGTGACATCCGACTAGGT
>NJDC01000647.1:0-18252 GCA_002245475.1 Calephelis virginiensis | reverse complement strand
TAAGAAGTTTTACCAAGCGCCGACGATGGAAAATATCAAATAAAGGGAGTAGTGTTCAGTCAGTTCTCTATTCCATACTAAATATATTCTGTACGTAAATGTTTAATAATGTTTTGCTTCGAAATTTCAAAAAACTTACCAAATATACTCTTGAATTTATATACCGTAAAACCTTTCCTTATCCTTCCAATATTCCTAAACAAATAAGTAAACATACATATCGATTATAGCCAGTGTGCTGATATGAAATTTCCACTGGAAGCTTGTTGACAAAAGGCATATCTCAAATATTAAAGGTTAAATCTGTATGTAAAAGAAAGTCGTGTTAGTTAAACTATTTATAACTCAAGAACGGCTGAACCGATTTAGATAAGCATTGATAATAAGATAGCCTAGAAGCAAAAGATAGACATAAGATACTTTTATCTCGAAAGTTTTTAGAAAAATCAACGTTTTATTTTTTCCAATATAAACTGAAAGGGTGGAACAAAGTTCTCCGGTACAGCTAGTATGGACATGGAAAGCAATTCATGTAAGTCACACTGTTTATGACTCAAAAACGGCTGAATCGGTTTGGATGAAAATTTACGGGGCGTTTACTCAGATCCAGGAGACGGCTATAGAATACTTTTTATTCCATTCTTTTGCAAGGAAAATACAAAAATGATTTTATTATTTTTTTCATACAAATTGAACAGGTGAAACGAAGCTCGAAGCAACAGGTAGTGTTATATAATTCAAACCTACTTTCAGCAATTTAGTCATTTAATTCATAAGAAAAACTATTAATTTCGTCTGGAAGAAGTCCCGGCTTATGCCGCGTATTTATGAAACGGGTCGTACACTAAACTGTACATTAAAAAATTACAGTCACCTATTGACTGCAGTTTTATCTGAACATTTTTGTAGAACTATGAATGACGCTTGGTCACTTTGAAGCAAACGAATGATTGTATATTATAATGATATAATGTTTATACTTACGGACTAGAGTTTGTTGATTATATGAACCGGGCGTTAGCTGTGTCATTTCTTCGCAAGATAATTTTTTGTGATCCAACCTCAATACCAATGCCATAACTGTAGTCCTCATTACTTCCACTCTATTCTATACTAGACGACCTAGCGAACTTCGTACTCTCGACATTGATAGTTACTGACAGTTTCAATTTTCCCTCTTTTTCTCTGCATATGAAGCTTTTTTTTAACGAGTGGAAATCCATCATGGATACCCGCCACTTTCGGGGGAAGTGGCGGGTTATGTGAGACTCCTACTCACTAAAACCACACGCTGTCCTCCCCTTCGCCAGGTACCGGGACTGTGGGGACGCTTTCGCAAACTTCCACTGTCCCGACGGCGCTGGATCCAACGATCCCCTTCTGGCGGCCCCAATCAACAGGGGCCGCATACCGTCAGAAGTGGTGTACGGAGACACAGCGTGCAACACTTCGGGGGTTCCAGTGGCGACAGGCATTCCCGTACCTGCCGCAACCCTATCTCCACCAGGCTGGCTAGATGGAAAGCTCGCCCCCTTCTCCGCCGGCCGTACTGCCGCAATCCCACGCTTGCCAGGTGGCGCACCTCCCTGTGTGCGCTCCTCGTGTCCCCTCTCGGACAGAGAGGGGTACTGAGGAGCGCCCTCCCTGGTCCGAATTGGTTTCATCACCGGGGCCCCGGCTCGACCCCAGCTACTCAATCCCCCCGCCAGGACAAGGCTCGAACCCTTGGAGAGGTTCTTCATAAGAACCTACCTTGACAATAACCAATACAACACAAACAAAATTTAGCAAAATTTGAGATGTACTGACTAACTATTATTAATTGAGATGCTTTTTTCCCTGTAAATCCAGATCTCGTAGAAATTCCGAGAGGTAGCTATGGCATATGATGCCCTATATATAACTTCTCAAATAGTCCTGTTCAAATCTGTTTAACATTTAAAAACCCGGACTAACGGGAAAATGACATTTATGTATTATCTCTTTTGTCTGGATCTTCTGTGAATAATAGATAATTGGCATCTTTGCCTGACATCTGGTAAGAGGCGAGTATTAACATATACTATAAATACCCACAATTCCCTACAAGACCGCTAAGGAAAGAGTGCTATGGAGCAACTTGCCCAAATAGGAATTCTCAACCATACCTATTCCTACCGCAATAATAACACTATTGCTATTGTCGAGATCCAGTTCGAAGTATAGGTTGACTTGCATAGCAGCTATACAGGGTTACCTGCAAAAGACCGGCCAAAGTTTAATACAAGGAATTTATGGCTAATATGATAGTGCATTTTAAATATGAATTGCCAAGTTTTAATATTTACTTTTATGAACATTCATTAAAAATAGTCCGCGTGACATCACTTGTTGTCACGCAACGTACACACGTACTCGCACGTAGCACGAGTTATGACGTCACCAGGCGGCGAAAGCGATTGCAGCCGGCGTTTACGTTATAACCATGCATTTTGTATTTTGCGTCTGATAAAAATCTTATTATTTTGTATATGAAAAGTGTGTAGTGCGATTCCCAACCCTCACTCAAAATTTGGCTGGTCCTATAAAAGTTACCCTGTATTACATCCTTTGTACTTAGAAGCTACTATTATCTCTTAGCATCAAAAGAGCCGTGTGTTTGCAGAAATTCCGTTAAAAGTTGACTAACTCAAGAGTTTATTTAAACATGATTTCCAGCCTCAGGTTGATGCCGCACTTTTACCCTCTTCAATGTCTAAATAAGATTTTCTTACCATCAGATAATTTGTCGGCTTCATTGCTTTATAATGCCACAAAAGACTAGCTGTGCCATCAGCTGTCGTCTTGTCTTTATATCTATATAATATTGAACTAGCTATTCTGGCGAACTTCGGTTTGTATGGGAGAAAATAAAATGTTTTTTTTTTCTGATTTCCTTGCACTAGAACGAAAAAAAAGAATCTATATCACTACATAGTATAAAACAATGTCACTTCCTCCGTCCCTATGTCTCTTTGTATGATAAAACTACGCAATGGATTTTGATGCGGTTCTTTTAATAGCTAAAGTGATTGAAAAGGAAAGTTTATGTGTATATTTTATACCCATGCGAAGCCGGGAGGGCAGCTAGTATACAATAAGTTAAAAAGTACCGTATCAACTTCTAGCCTTTGTTTGGTCGTTCTTGAGGTATAAATAGTATAACCAACACGACTTTCTTTTAAAATAAAATAATCTTCCTCATATACTCGTATAACTAACAAAATAGAACAGAATCAGCAAAATTAGTCCAAGCGTTCACCAAGAGATTCATTTTTAACTTATCTAAAAAAAGGACGTTATGTTCAATTCTTTTTTTATGTATGTTAATAGATTTTTCTGTCATTTCTAAACCGATTTTAATTGTTTTTTTTATTTGAAAGAGAATAATTCCTAGGTGGTCCAATTGTTTCCAAGTCTTATGATGGAATCCCAGGAAATAGAGGAAAATACTTGATGTTAAGTTCTTAGATGATTTACTTGTTCAAATCGAACTCCTCTGTGGAATGTCGCCTCTGTGGTCTAGCGGTCCGGGTGTTGGACTTGACTGCATGAGGTCCCGGGTTCGAATCCCGGGTCGGCCAACAAGAAGAAAATTGGATTTTTCCAATTTTCAAATAAAAAAAAATGTTAGTCGAGATTGGAAATGTGCCCGTTTGGCGATAGGCTTGCCACCTATCACATTGTGGGACTTAGTGTCTTCGGCTAGTCGTGGTTGCCTTGGTTGTACCTCTGCCTACCTCTTCGGGGATATGGGGGTGAAGATACTTTTTTTTAAATCGAACTCTGTTTTTGATTCTGCGTTTAAATAATTGTGTTCAAGATATCTTTATATAAAAATAAGCTGTTGCCCGATGCGTTGCCTATATGGTTAATAGTCCCAGACAGGAACATTTTCGGGACAAAAACTATTCTATGTGTAAATCCAAGTTACTCTCTATGTGTGTGCTAAATTTCGTGAAAATCGGCTACGCAGTTTTTGAAGGAATGACAAAGAAACACAAACTTTTGCATTTGTAATAGTATAGTCGGACTATTATGTAATACTATTAAAACGAAAAAAGTCTTTAGAATGTAACGGAATAAGGATCTTCAGACATCATTTTAATGTGACAACTGTAGCTCTCTTTCTTACAATGTTGTCCCATATTTCTTTATGGGACATGGTTAACGTTGATTAAGTGTCAGTCTATAGCAATTCTTCTGGGAATTTCATTTATGTTATGTATCAAGGGCTGACGTTTTATTATGGTTTCTCTTGAAATAAACGTATTTTTGTCTTAAAAGATTGTTTATTCTGATATAACTCAATGTTATAACTGAATTATTTTGACCGCCTCGTTAGTTGAGTGGCTAGCGTACACGTCTAACTACACCGATCAACCGCGATACTCGGGTTCGATACCCAATCAAGGCAGGCATTTGTATGATGAACATTTAAATGTCTGCATTTTCGGGTTTATTATATTTACTTTGGTATATGTGTATATGAGTCGCCTCAGTAGTCTTGTGGTCCGTCTTCGGAGTTGACTTTTTGAGGTCCAGGGTTTTTCCAATTATCTAAAAAAAATTCTGCTCGGGTTTGAATGTGTGCCTGGATGGCGATAGGCTTGCTACCTATCACGTTGTAAGACTTAGTATCTTCGGCTAATCATGGGTGTCCTTATTGCGCTTCTGCTACCTCTTCGGGTGTATGGGCGTGAAGATGCTTATTTATATATTTGAGTACGTCTATCAATAAGAATCGTTGATTAACGCCCATAACACAAGCATTTAATTTGCTTTCTTCGGAGTTGGATTCAATTTGTAAACTTATCCAGGGATATTACTGTTATCATTTTTGAATGCGACGTTTGTTTCGTCTTCTTTCCTTGTAATCAAAAAGTAAAATGTATAACGGAATCATACTTTATATTATTGTGTGCTCTCTGTGAATATAATCCCCTATGTTATTTAATCGCTCGCATTTAAGCTGTCAAAAAAGTATCGCTACTTTTAATACCTCCAAGAATATGTGTACAAAGTTTTATGATGTTTGGTAAAGTTGTGTTTACGTGAAAGCGTAACAAAGTTACGTTTGCATTTATAATATTAGTAGGGATTATGTACGCACTCGTACTAGCTGTACTCGTGACTACTTTAATTTCTGTGAAAATTGCGGAACAAAAATTAACCAACATGTTTCGATTAAACCTTTTCTTTCTTCCAATGAAAATTTAATGAAAACTGGTACACTCGTTCTGGATATAAATAAAGACAAACGACAAGAAATACAAACATTTTAAAGCTATAGACGTTAAAGAAAACACAGTATTGTGAAATCATATACATAATTCAATTTCATTAATATGTTTAGGACATTTTTAGATTTATGATCTACTAGCCTTTCCGGTGAACATCGTATCGCTTTAATTGTTATTAACAGCTTCTAACAGTTTAAAAGCATTGATTTTCTTATTTTCCTTTGAATTTTCCCAGTTCTAGTCATAAGAACCTTCTCCTGATAATAACTAACACAAAAATAATAATAAGCAAAGTTGGTCTATTTGCTTAGGCGTAATGCGATGACGAAGCAAAATGGGCAAGAAAGCAATATATGTATATATGTATGTATGTATAGATTATAAGTTAAAGAATGTATGTCATTCTAACGCGTCACTGCTGGGAATTCTTATTTACTTTTCCTAAGTGGGATTAATGAATGTTTTATGTGGCTTTATACTCCATGTTGGTAAAGCTGGATAGCAAACAAACAGACAGACTTTTTGATAGTAAGAATTACGCGTCAAGTATCTACACCACAATGAAGCGTAGTGAAACAGCAAAAGCCGACCACAACTGTTTTAATCACGTCGCGATTTGATAATTATTTTTGATCGCCTCTGTGGTCTAGCGGTCTGGCATCGGACCTGACTTCTTGGGGTCCCGGGTTCGAACCCCGGGTCGGACACCAAAAACTAGGAAGCTTTTCATTTTAAATTTATTTTGTTGCTTAATGCAGAGATCGAAGCCGGGACCTCAAGTCATCAAGTCTGACACCGGATTATTAAACCACATAGTCGATAGATCAAAAGAAAGAATCATAAAAGAAAACAAAATAGTTATCTATCTTCATAAAAACGATTAGTGCATTCGATTATGATTCATTTATGAAGATAGATATCCTGAACACTGAATCTCCTTCATAGTTTAAATAAAGAAACACTTGTACCGTTTTACGTATTACTTATAATTTATTATTTTGTAAATAGCCTATCGGTTTCGCTCATACAGCATCATCAGGGCTAAAACTCAAACTACCAACGATGGAAAATATCAAATATACTGAACCTCCTTTTATAAAGCCGATTAGTAAAACCTCAGCCCTTGACAGGGAATGCTTTTTCATATTTTTAAAAATAGTTCAAATATGAATGAATCCTCACCTTTATATTAATATTTTCTCAACAAAAACCATATTCAACTAATAGAGATACGATGTTTTGCAGAAATTCTGTAGTACACTTAAAATAAGACGAGAAATTTCTCACTGCCATTTAAAAGGCAAATGAGTTTGGCGGATATTAACATTACACCAGCTCTCTGTATACGTCGGTTAATTACGAAAGCGGGAGGTGTGTGAAGTACCAGGTTGTATGAGGCTTCACCGTTATTAATCACAAATGTCGCTGGAATTCACCTGATGGAGTTTTTGTCATAACGTACATGTGTTTTCAATCATAATATTATTAAGGAAACCGTTTCTAAAGCCAATCATCCTGATATAACAGCGATATATCTATTATAACTTACAAGGCCGCGATAACTATTAAAAGATATACTTAGTTCAAATATCTGTGGTCTAGTGGTCCAGGTGTTGGACTTGACTTCGTCAGGTCCAAGGTTCGATTCCCGGATCGGGGAACAAAGCAGAAAAGGAGGATTTTAAAATTTTCTAATAAAAAAAATGTTGTTCGGGATTGGATGCTACCTATCATATTGTGGGACTTACTGTCTTCGGTTAATCCTGAGTGTCTTGGTTGTGCCCCTGCCTACCTCTTCAAGGATGTGGGCGTGAAGATACTTACTTTTTTTGCAAAAGAAATTAAGAAATTAATTAACCTAAACTTACAACAATGAAAAATAAACAACAATTATTTTTTTCTCCTCTCGTTGGTTATGGTCTTTCTTTGCAGAGGCTTTATAGTCGAGTGGTCCAGTGTTGGATCTAAATTCTTGTCGAGTCTGATGGAACGCTAAACCATAGAGGCGATTCATTTATCACGCAGTACTTATTAGCAGGCAATGGGGTTATCACAACCCGACAAAAAATAGTATTATAGGATACATGCTTTGATGATATTAGTTTTCGTGTCTATAAGTCTAACGCTAAAATCTAAACCAGTAAAGTAAGACTAAGGAAAGAGAAACCATATTATCTCGTCAACTAATGTCATTAAGAGCAAAGCAGCCTCTTGCTCTAATAATTTTGATTAAAGTTCCTTAAATAAATGTTTCGAGCTCACATCGCCGTCATAAACAACTTCATTAAACCTCGTCTTTTAAAGTTTTATCGCAACTAAGTGAAGCTGCGCCTTGAATACCGAAGGAACTGCATCTCTTATGAAGTTATTAAAGAGGAAACAAATTATCCCACTTATCTATAGCGGAGGTTTTCATGTAATTGGACATTTTAAAAGTATATGACTTTGGCATGAAACCTCTTAAATAGACTTATTTAAGAGTTATCATGCCAAAGGTGTACCTAGGCCATTCACGATTGGCCGTGGGTACTTAAGTCCTACAATGTGATAGGTAGGTAAGCTATCGCCAACCAGGCGTTTTTCCAATCCAGGGAAACATTGCTTCTATTACAAAATTTAAAAAACATATTTTGAAGTTCTCGGCCTGGGAATTCAAAGCCGAGTCTCGTGTAGTCTTGGATCATTAGACAGACAGCCACTGTCGCGTTTCTGGTCATGCTGTGAGAAGGCACCATCCTGGTCAAAAGATAGTGATGCACCAGTAACATCTATGATGTCTATAAATGACGGTTGTCTCATACAATTAACAATGTTTTCGAGACATAATTTTAGGAAAATACCTCATTGGTCGAGAGGTAAGCGTAAACGCCTAATTCCACCGACTAACCGAGGGACTCGAGTTCAATTAAAGACAGAGGCAGGCATTTGTGTGATAAACATTTCAGTATCTATTTTACCGAATCTGGATATCTACGAGCAATATTTTTTTTCTGGTATTTAATTAGAGTTTTATACGTATTAATGTCATTGACTAACACCCATAACACAAGCATATAATTTGCTTACTGTAAGATTGAATTATATAAGTATGTGTATTTCTTCCTGGCATTTTTATTTTTTGCTGTAGATCAGCCTTTCCCAAAGTGGGCGATAACGCCCCCTTGTGGGCGCTGGAAGCCTAGAGGGGGGCGGTATAAATCTTGAAAAAAATGTTTTTTTTAAACTAGGCGCAACAAATATGTTATTGAGGTTATTGACCAGAAAAAAACGAGGGGGGGGGGCGTTACAAAACAACTGATTTTCAAAGTGGGCGTTACATGAAATAAGTTTGGGAACCTCTGCTGTAGATGATATATTTGGTTTGCTATCTGATGACATAAAAAGCTATACATACTATAAGATCGTTAAATACTTGTTTACCTAATAAAAAAATTGGAGGTGTGTGCCCTCTAGACTGCCCAATTCATAGTTACTTTCTGAACTCTAATAGGTTTGTATGTTTATTAGTATTTCTACGCACTTATAAAATTATACTGGTACAACTAATAGCAATGGTTGGCTATATTTCATCATTATTAAAACGTAGTAAAACCCACTCCAACTTCGTCATACATGATAGAAACAAAAACACACATTATTATTTAAATTTAAAACTGCTTCAGTGATATAGATAAAATTTATATGAGTCTTTCCCTGAATCATGATCTACTTTAGGAAGAAAGACTTATCGCAAAAAATGTTATAACATAAGTACAGTAAAACAACAAAAAGCCGACTTCGATTTCAATAAATCACCTAGTATTTGTACCCACCTCAATATTTTTCTCCATTTACCTGGGATTTTTCCAATCTAAGAGTTTTTTTAAATCGATTCAGAAATCTATTGACATACATACTCGTAAGAAAATATATATTTTTTCTATATCAGCAAAAATACGAATTCAGAACGTCGTCCTTTTCAAAACAGTATAATTAATATGGGTATTTTGTCTACATAAATAAATAATTATCCGTGGACAAGTTACACAAATTGAATCTCACCTCAAAGTAAGCAAATTATATGCTTTTGTTTTGGGTTAGTCAACGACACTAAAACATAGAAATATTTAAATAGATACCAGAACAAATTTAGTTTTAGGTCAATATGTTTTTTGTCTACATATGTATTTACTAAAAATAATTCTGTCACAGTGCAAGTTTCTCATTAGCCATGTCTAATATTCTCGAGCGTCTATTCGTAATATGATATATTATACAGATACAGAATACCTAGATTACTTGCTGGTCGCTGAATAGTAATAAGGTCATGACTATAGATATCATAGTTACGCTCTACATCATGTTGTCTTATAAAATTAGTTTATAAGATATCCCTCATCACAAATGCGGATTTTATTGGCATCATGGAAACAAGCTAATACGGGCGAAGAGTGCAATCAAATTCTCCCACTAATATTATAAATGCGAAAGTTTGTATGTATGGATGTTTGTTACTCTTTCACGCTTGAATAGCTGAACGGATTTGTCTGGAATTTGGAAAACAGGTAGATTGTGAACTAGATTAACATAAAGGTTACTTTTAATCCCGATTGCACAACGCGTTTCTGTGAAAACATGGGCAAAGCCGCAGGCAACAGCTAGTCTGTAATACAGAGTATTACGCGAATGGTTGGACAGAGGAAAATTATGAAAAATGGCATCTTTTGAATGAACCCGGAAAAATTGGATTTTTTAAAGGCTATTTTTATTGTTTTTGAAGTGCCGGCCTGCTTGGCACTAAGAGGCGAGCAAAGCCTAAACTGGTCATTACGAACAAGACTGGTGATGATACTGTGCAGTTACTTGCCCTGGTAGTAATCCAACTTTTTACTTATAGGTAGGGTAGGGTAGCCGGTAGACTTGCGTAGGTGATGTAATTTATAATTTGGTGCTTATAATATAAAAAAAAAATACTAGTACCGCCTTATACATTCTTGTCACGATAATGTCAATGCTTGTCGTTGACGTGTTCCAATTCGGAAGATAAGGCAGCAAGTAAACTTACTTTTGCTCGAGACCTAATATCCAGGCCTCAGGCAACGCATTATTACCACCTATGGTGTCTCTAGGCGTTGTGAATTTCTTCATTTGTTATATCATGAAAAGAAAAACAAACGTAAATATTATAAATTCTTCAGCTTTTTTATGTATCTGTAAATAACTACTCTGTGCCTTATAGTAACTTAATAAAGGTAATAAATCGTGGGTAATGTTATGTTACTCTGAGGAAACTTTATTTCGGCAAAGTGAGATCGCGTATAGTTACATTATACGTTACCCGGACTTATATCACCATCTGGGGATCTCGACTAATACTGAACAGTAAGCTACTTTGTGGTAGTTGTATAATATACATTTAGTTGTTAACACTATCAGTTTCTTTTGCTACATTGTGGTAATCCATACTTTTTGAGCTACTCAAAAAAGTGAAGGTTAACAATTCGGCTTTACGCTTTTTTTTATTACGTGATTACTCGTGTAATGGTGATTGAATGTGTCATGATGTATCGTGATGTTTTCCTCGTATTGGTCTAGGCTCTTTTGCAGAAGAGACCATTTGCCTGCCTATGCTAGGCAGCTCGTTAAAGGCGAGCATAGGCTTACTGTGTTCAACATCGTGATATCTGACTAGGTGGTAGAGTTTTGCAAGTTTGTATGGAATATTTTTTGAGTTACAAGTAACTTTATTTTTGGGCTGCTTATTAAAAATGTATGAATACGTATTTAAGAATTTCTGGAAATTTTACTCCTAAGAGGGTGAAATTTATTGTATTTGGAAGACCGTTATTTTTTAAGTTAGAAATATAAAACTTTATTGTTGAGCTATTTATTGAAAATGAGTAAATACGTATTTAACCGTTTTCGGAAATTTTAACCATAAAGGGTTGAAAGTTTGTATGAAATAACGGAGCTATAGTCAATAAATATATTAACTGCCACGCGAGCAAAGCCGCGGGTAGCAGCTAGTTAGGTATAATTCTAAAATAATATTGGGATATTAATGAAATTGATGTGGTATCATTTTGGTATAATTTTGTCTTGTAAAAAATACTTAACAAATCGCGACGTACCTACTAATGAAATAATTGGAGTCGGGTTTTCGCGAATTACCGTGTTTACATTATCTTGCGAATATTTAATTTTTGAAGCAATTGCATACTTGAAATTAATATTATTTTTTAAGTACAAAGCGTGCAAGGAGTGTAAATCTGTCAGTCTATCTGTCTGTTTCTCTTTCACGCTTCAACCGTTCAAACGATTTGAATGAAATTTTATGTGCATGTAACTATAGATTCCAGTTCAAACGTAGACCAATTCTTTTCCAAAAATAAACCCGCAAAGGAGACAATGACGAAGTCGGGGGTATACAAGTACCTGAATATATTTTTATGAAATATTCACAGATCTGAAAGATAAAGAATCATACAAAATTTAACCATGATTTCATTGCACAAATGTAAACAATGTATCTCTCTGTATGTCTTTTAAAAAACAAATGAAGTAATAACGTGGAACACTTGATGGAAAAAGCTCCAATATCATTGTTAATTGGATTAATGCAACCCAATATTATTTATTTTTAATTATCTGTTCACCCCGTTCGAATTGATAGGAAAAAAATTAAATGTCGTTTTTCTTAGTTACCTCGCATTCAAACGGGGTAAAAAGTATCTTATGTCCGTCTCCTGGTTCTAAGCTTCAGTTATAAATATTGTGACTAACACGTCTTTCTCATATATTGTCGCCTCTGTGGTCTAGCGGTCTAGGTGTTGGATTTGACTTCACGAGTTCCTGGGTTTGATTACGAGATCAGGTAACAAAAAGAAAAGGCAGTTTTCTAATTTTCTAATAAATAAAATGTTGCTTCAGATTGGATATATGCCCGGTTGGCAATATGCTTGGCACCTTTTACATTTTTTTTTATGAAATTGGAAGGCAAACAAGCAGACGGATTTCCTGATGGGAAGAAATTCACGATTGAATTTCTTCACCAAAGTCTCTACACCAAAGGTGGTAATGGTGCGTTGCCAACCTGTGGCTGGGATCTTAGGCCTCGAGCAAAAATAAATTTACCGGCTACCTTACCCCCCCAATCGGAACACGTCATGACGTTATGGCGGCAGGAATAGGTAAGGCGGTGGTACCAATCCGAGTGAGTCACTGCGAAAGTCTACCACCTAGTCAGATGTCACGGTGCTAGTGACGGTAAGCCTATGCTCGCCTTTTACGAGCTGCCTGGCAGATGGTCTATTCTGCAAAGGAGCCCGGACCAACCCGGGGAAAACATTGTGGTACTTATTGTCTTTAGCTAGTCGTTGGTGGCCTGGTTGTGCATCTGCCTATCTCTTTCGGGATATGGGAGTAAAGATACTTTTTATTATTTATATTATGGACTGGTAAGTTGGATTTCAAGACATTTCCAAAACAATATTACAAAAAACTTGATAAAGGTGACATATTCAAGTATCAGTTATTAGCACAGTTTACTTAATATAATGTAATTTGTTAAATCAATCAATTTAAAAACAATACCCTTATCTAAAAAAATCAAATTTTTAAAACATATTTCCAAAAAACTCAATAAAGTTAGCTAAGAATTCAAGGAGTGGTTTTTACCCGCGCCCGGAGCGGTTCTGTAAAATGCAGATTTATATACAAAAAGTAAGAGCACATTAATTCACTACGCGTTTCACACCCGCAGCGGCCGTGGTTGTTTGCGGTTCATGTGGCAGCGGTCGCCTTAGATTCGTACAAGTTTGCGAGCGATGATTTTTACCGCAACGGCTGTTTGACCGCCTAAATTACATGTCACGTGAGTTTTGAAATAAAACCGCTCTTCCGCAACCGTCGCGGGCGTGGGTAAAAACCGCTCCGTGTGTTTTTAGGTATCCTATTCGAGTCTTTGTTATTAGTAATAGCACACTTTACTTACTAAATGGAATTTGTGAAATCAATCAATAGTCAATCAATAACTATTTGTAATAATAAGTATCTTCACGCCCATATCCCCGAAGAGGTAGGCAGAGGCACAACCATGGCACCCACGACTAGCCAAAGATACTAAGTCACACAATGTGATAGGTGGCAAGCCTATCGCCAACCGGGCACATTTCCGATCCCGACTAACATTTTTTTAATTAGAAAATTGGAAAAATCCAATTTTCTTTTTGTTGGCCGACTCGGGATTCGAAATCGTGCAGTCAAGTCCAACACCCGGACCGCCAGACCACAGAGGCGATTTATAATGATAATTAAATTAATTTAAGTGTTATTTTATTTGCAATAACAATTTTAAATAACGTTACCGGTTTCAAAAAGAGATATTGTGAAATTTTCTCACCGAAAAGCGATTATTTTTAATCATTTAAAGTTTAACACCAATGAAGTGACCGGAAAACCTATTAATTTGGTTTGCATTTTAAAATACTTGATTTATTTGCATGTAGTTAAGATAATGTGAAACCAATCAACTAGTCTAGTTTCACATAAGGGGTCGTTCATAAATCTAGTACCGCTTTTTTATACTATTTTGGTTTCTTTATGACTTTTTTTGAGAAATGTCAACGAATTAGCAAATGGGTCTTCTGATTATAAGACACCACCGTGGCCTATGAACACCGTGGATGTTACAGGTGCGTAGCTGTCCTGTGCCCAGGATGTTTGGGCGAAATGTGCTGCAAAATCTTAAATTTAAATTGTGCATGTTCTACTTCTTGTACAACGGGGATTCTTTTGTCTATTAAAGTGTTTAACAAAAAAAATATATTTTTGTGATTACCTTTTAGGGTTGTCAGAAAAACATTTTTTGTGTTATCACCTTTGTGGCCTAGCGGTTCAGTTGTTGGACTTGACTGCATGAGGTCCCGGGTTCGAATCCCGGGTCGGGCAACAAAAAGAAAATTTGATTTTTCTAATTTTCTAATTAAAAAAAAATGTTGCTCGGGATCGGATATGTGCCCGATTCGCGATAGGCTTGCCACTTATCACATCGTGAGACTTAGTGTTTTCGGCTAGTCGTAGGTTCCCTGGTTGTGCCTCTGCCTACCTCTTCGGGGATATGGGCGTGAAGATACTTTTTTTTGTGTTAAGGCTTAAAGGGCAAATCTCAGCTGTACAGTTAAATAGTAGTATCAAAATGTATCAAATTGGTCTAAAGACGGTGAGATAATGTAAAATTTTAAGGGTTCCTTAGCTCCCTTCTGATTCCATAATCATATTAGTCCCATTGAGTCATAATGTTTCATTTCTTAACCTTATATCTGTTTATCAAAAAACCAGCTCTATCGGTTAAGCTAAGAAAATAGATTTCCGAAATACCACCTGGACGGAATGATGATCTTGATCCAGATCTTGATGTTTAGTCATTTACAGCTGTTCCCTTTTAACATTCTTTATATGAACAGATAAACCTGGATATGCAACCCCTATCTACCTCTGTTTTTGTCTAGCGAGTTCTGAAACAGCCACTTGTAAGAGTAGGATTTAGAAAGTTTTAAAAGCTTGCACTGGCACCTTGAGCTAACATCCCTTCGGTGATATCCCACCAAACAGTCGACTTATAAAAAAATGTATCATGTCAATTGATTGAACTATTGCACATTATTAACTACTTGCTACGTTCAATCGTAGCATTAAAATTTTGTAATAAACCTTTGCATTTGTAATATTTTAGATATTCAAAACGTAGCTTCACACCAGACATTGATGCAAAAATACTGTAAAGTAAATTACACTAATTAGAACAGAAATGTTAATAAAATTTGGTAATCAAAGCTGCGACATGCATTTTTATTAAACAGTTACTATAAAACGACCTGCGGTCTAGTGGTTCGGCGTCGGACTTGACTTCTCGAGGTACTGCGTTCGATTCCCTGGTCAGGCAACAAAAATATTAGAAAATGTATATTTTCAATTTTCTAATAAAAATATTATTGCCAGAAATTGGATTTGTGCTCGGTTGACGATAGGCTTGCCACCTGTCATATTGTTGGATTGTCTTCGGCTAGTCGTGGGTACCCCGGTTGTGCTTCTGCCAATCTCTTCGAGGTATGGGCGTGAAGATACTTATTTATAACAATGATATGCAAATAGCAGCCTGTATTAATTTAAATGCGGATATTTGTAGTAGAGACAAAAGTAGGGCAAACTTCCGCAAGACAACTGAAGAGTATTTTTAAATGTCTTAATCAAACAAAAGCTCAAATGGAGGCTTCTATTTAAAAGCTTCGGAATATTTAATAAGAAAATGATCTTAAGATCTTAATATAGTTTGAAGATATATTCTTAACCCTCGGAGTGGTGTTATAAGTTTGACCTATCTGCGTATGGCATTATAACTTTACACCCATATTCCCAAACGGGTAGGCTTTGGGAATATGGGCGTGAATATACTTACTTTTTCATTAAACCATTTTAAATTGTTAAAAAAAAACTACATTTACTGTAGCGAAATTAGATAGAAATTTAAACAGGCATATCTAGATACAAAACTGAAGACTCGTAGCCCTATCGCATGTTAATGGTCTGACGCACCAAACGGCTGTAGGTATTTAATTCAAAAACAGGGCCGAAATAAGTTACTGTATATTCACATCAGATGAGCCCTGTGCTTGTTTCCTACCTTAACACGCACAAAGAACGCAAACAAACAAGCTTTCCCATTTATAACATTACTATCGATTACACTTTTACCATACCTATAAAGTTAATCCATAACTGTAACAAAATTGTTACGAACGCTAGCTAATTCATCTAAACGCTCGTTCCACATAGATAGCTATAAAAGTAATCGACGAGTCTCAGAGTCCGCGTTGCTCTAAATCGCTTCGAGCTACAATTTCGCTTCCCGTTTCTGGGATCAAGTTTTCTCGGCACCAATTATTTCACGGATATTTTTCATTTAAACGCTCGTAAAATTTTATTCACACGATATTTACAATTAGTTGATAATAGATGTTTGATTGCCAATTCACTGTGTGATAAAATTTGTCGAAAGCAATTTTGATGAAAAATTGTTTTGACTTTTAGCTTGTTTAAAAGTAGCTGTTTGCCCGCGACTTTGTCAGCGTAGAATATATACGATTTTCATATAAACTTTCATCCTTTGGTAGTACTTTTAAATAAAAAAAAATTAGCCTCTGTTTCTCATATTTTTTTAGCAAAATATGAGAAATCGGTGCAGCGGTTAAGTCGTGAAAGAGCAGCAGACAGATATACTTTGGCGCTTATAATATTAGTGTTATATGTATAAAAATCACATTGAGCAGAGGCACAACCATGGCACCCACAACTAGTCGAAGATCTATCTATATCTAGTCTAAGTCCCACAATGTGGTAGGTGGCAAGCCAATGCCAACCGGGCACATATCCAATCCCGGTTAACACTATTTTTATTAGAAAATTGGAAATGCCCAATTTCTATTTTTTTTGTTGCCTGACGCGAGAATCGAATCCGGGACCTCAAAAATTCATGCCCGACGCCGGATCGCTACACCACAGAGGTGATCAACATAATAAAGGAACATACGTTAAATATGTAAGCACTGAAAAAATAAAACTCGGAATTTGTGCTTAATAATTTGAAATGATATTTCCGGACATATTAATCAAAATTTAATGTAAATCTGTTATCTATTACATAGTCGTAGCTATGCTTTAGGATGACTTACATCTCTGTTCAAATGTAGGTCATAACGTAAGCTGCAATGCAGTAATTCAACATAATTTGACATTGTCTTTGATATCCTCGTTTAGAACGTTTAATTAGTCCAAATAGTGAACATGAACGTGTTGGTCCAGGCTCCTTTGCAGAATATACCATCTGCCTTCCTGTGTCAAGCATGTCGTAAAAGGTGAGCATAGGCTTATCGCCACTAACACCGTAACATCTGACTTGATGGTAAGGGAATAACGCCATAAAACAACTGCGAAGTTCGGGGTCGATTCCCAATGCAGGCAGATATGATTTTAAACATATGAATTTCTGAGTTTCTGGGTCTCGGTGAAAATGATGTATATGTATACTATTCTTTTCTTCTTCTTATTCGACTCACTCGGATTGGTATCACCGCCTTACTTATTCCTGACGCAACGTCAGCGCTTGCCGTTGACGTGTTCCGGTTCGGATTATAAGGTGTCCGGTAAAATTACTTTTGCTCGAGACCTAATATTTTATCGGTATAAGGTTGGCAACACACCATTACCATCTTTGGTGTCTCTAGACGGCGTTTCTTATCAAGAAATCCTTATTATTTATAATTTTTTTTTTTATTATATTGGAAGGCAAACAAGCAGACTGATTTCCTGATGTTAAGAAATTCACGCCGCCTAGAGACACCAAAGATGGTAATGGTGCATTGCCAACCTGAGGCCGGGATGTTAGGCCTCGAGCAAATGTAAGTTTACCGGCTATCTTACCCCCCGAACCGGAACACGTCATGACGTTATGGCGGCAGAAATAGGTAAGGCGGTGGTACCAATCCGGGCGAGTCGCTGCGAAACTCTACCACCTAGTCAGATGTCACGGCTTAGGTTTTGTCCGATGCTGGTGTCAAGAGTCTTCGAAGCCGGTGTAGTTGTATGAATAAGGTAATGAATGATATTTAGTCACTCATTACTCTCTGCCTAGTCTGTAATGGAGTTCATGTTAAGATATGTATGTACTTGAATTTCATGTACATGAATTCTATTGGCTAGAGTCGTTGCATCTGTAAAGCGTATCTACGGTGTGGTCTATCTATAAATTTATGGTGTTTATAAGCGATTGAACATTCTTACCAACAGAAGAGCCGCCTGCCTATTAGCTGTCAATATAAAAAGTATGCTGATATAAACCATTTTATCTTTGATTGAATATTCTATCAGTATGAATACGATTACCTCAACATACGTTTGTTCAAATCCAATAAGCGGCCGTTCGATATGCAACCTAAAATTGGTTTGTGGTTTCAAA
>NJDC01000646.1:12279-39158 GCA_002245475.1 Calephelis virginiensis | reverse complement strand
GTGTATTATATGACCCACCTCACTTAATCAAGGGTCTTCGAAATAACTTTTTGAATAGCGACATTAAATTGGGAGAAAATATTGCAAGATGGAGTGACATAATAGAGGTCTACAAGACTGACTGCAAGCATGCAAACATTAGACTTCTACACAAATTAAATGATGAACATGTCATACCTGAAAAAATTAAAAAGATGAAGGTACATTATATTTTTAAATCCTTACAACATTTTCGTATATAATTGCGTAACCGCGTAATAATATATAATCGCCGCTATGGTCGAGTGGTCAACGCGAAAAGTCCTTGGTTCGATTCCCGGGTCTGGCAAATTGTTCTATGACTTTTTCAGATTGTCTGCGTTGCCTGAGATTGGATTTGTGCCCGATTGGCGACACACTTGCGACCCGTCACATCATGAGACCTAATATCGTCGGCTAATCTTGTGGGCATACTAGCATGTACCTCTTGTCTCCCCTTTCGAGAATATATGGGCGTGACGATATTTATTTTTACAATTTCTTACAAGAAAAGTATAGAATTACATATTATGTAACAACCCAACTTTTGTTTCTTTAAAGTTATAAACTCTTCTACCCTATTGTTACAAAGAAGAAATATTTTATTTTTTTCTTTTTTGTTAGTTTACCTAAAAAATGATGGACCGGATTTAAAAATTCTTTCATTAGCTAAATAGCTCATTAAGGATTAACAAAATTTTTATTTTAACTAAGTCGCTTTCACTATCCACAATTTAGTGAAAAACATATTCTTTTTAACAAAAAGCTGTTTTTTACCAAAATCGGTACAGTAAAAACCAAAATGTAGGTAGTGAAAGCCACTAAGAGATGCTAGTTAAATAATAAAATACTATTTGTTATATGCTGTCCTATATTCCTGTCGTGTTAAACTTTATTTTACTTATGTCTTTTTAGGTAAAGAATTGTACTCGTGTATTTAGCAAAACGATGGCTGCCACATTAGCGTACTCTTCCGAATTTCGTAAGTTAAATAGTCTATTTTCCTTCTAAGTATTTGATATTGTACTATTACTCATATTTTAAAACAACCTTAGTGCTTTTTTTATAACATCGGAAGCAAACAAGTAGATGATTTCCCTGATGGTAATGCAGATTATACCATCTGCCTTCATGTCTGGCAGCTTATGAAAGGCAAGCTATATAAGCTTACTGTGACTAACAAAATGACTTCTACTAGGTGGTAGAGCTTCTAAGCAAGCACTAACGTTATGGCGACAGGATTAAGTAGGGTACTAATATGGGCGAGTCATAGTAAAGCTCTTCTAAAAGTTGACTATTTTTGATAATATTAAAACTATGCCCGACTTTTACGACCTGCCAAACATAATGGACGTTGCCATTCTTTAAAGTTCAAACTACCTCAAACCTTGTCTATAATATATTTGGATTTTTTTAATAATTTGAAAATAATATTAGGACAGTTCTTGTTTTAGAATCAGTATGATAAGATGATGATTGTCAGTCATGAGCCACATTAGTGGTATAGGTTTATATTGGGTGTTAAAGTTATACAATTAGGTTTTTTGTTGCAGGCAATTACTCTGATGGTACTCCGGTCAGCCCAACATTAAAGAACACGTCGAAAATCATTTCCTTCTTTGACGACGTTTTTGATAGTGTAAATGGAGCTAGTTTTAGAGCGTTAAAAAAAGGAAAAACACTGCGAAGTGTTGTGACAAATAAAAGTGCACATCATAAATTTTGGCAAGAAGCAATTCAGAAATTTAGGAATATGAGATATGTCGATTAAAAAAAAAGAAAAGTTAGTACTTACACAAAAAAATTGGGTTGTAACTTTAAAAAGTTTTGAGAGACTGTGGCATTTCTTTAACGAAAAAAACATAAAAATTATGCGCCCGCGCTACTTCAATTCTGACCCTATTGAAAACTTTTTTGGTCAAGTGCGGGCGTATAATTATAGAAATAATAACCCAGATTGCCACAGTTATAAAAATACCTTTAGGTCATTGCTAATCACGAGATTATTAAAATTTCATTCTAATACTTTAAATTGTGAAGAAGATTCAGCTGAGCAATTATTAAATTTACAATCATTGTTCGCCATTGATCAAAACTTGATAGAAAACGAATTGACAGCAAGTCAAGAAAGACTTACTGTGCACTTACAAGCCTATACTACAGGGTGGGTCATAAGAAAAATTAAAAAAAATATTGAATGCTCCACTTGTGAAACGAATTTGACAACCAAAGAAATATGTTCTGTTCATAAGTGGATATCTCAAAGAGAATTTAAATCCATGCAAAATAATTTAAAGAAATTGACCTACCCTTCTGAACAAGCAATCAGATTATTTAAAAATATTACACGAGAAACCTTAGAATACTTGGAAAAATATCCTGAAAAAGGAAACGTGAAGAATAACTTGAAAAATTCAATCTTATCCAAGTATTCTACGGATTTCCTTACTTGTGAGTTGCACAAAAATGTTAAAGAGCTCTTTCTTGACTACACTCTCGCATTATCAATATTTAATTGGTGCAACTGCCTCCAATGCAAGATAAAGCATTAAAAAAATATAAGAGCAAATTAAAAATAAAAAAGAAATAATATTCACTGTTTTTTAATTTTTTCTTTCATGGACAAACATTATAAATTAAAACGAATATAGTATAGCCTACTGCAATGTTTTTTAGCCTAAAGACCCTGCATTTAATGCTACGTTGTAACCATAGATTTAGAAATTAGAATGTTCCTAAATCTATGGTTGTAACGTGAAGCATAATGTTATTATCTGTCCTACCTATCTGTCAAATTCTACTGTTGAGGTTGAGAACGTCAAAATAATTTACAGGGAGATTGTCATCTGATGCGTTGCATTACTAAGTAATCTGAGGTTGCCACAGACCACATCATGACCACATTTCAAAGTAGCGTTCCGACACTTCTTTGAAATGCTGCGCTATTGTAGGCAAATCTAGGTCGCGATGTAGGTCCTCGTTGTGAACGTACCACGGAGAACCGGTGGCAGTACGCATGAACCTATTTTGAACTACTTGTAGCTTTTTAAGATGGGACGGGTACGTATGTGCGAAGGCTACACTTGCATAAGCTAAGATTGGCCTGACATGGGCCTGACACACGTTTTGTAAAGTGTCACCTTGTTACGAAGTGACATTTTACTGTCTTTGTTAATTAAATAATAGAGGCGGCTAAGCACGTACTTAGCTTTGTTAGTTACACGTGATACGTGCGATTTGAACGACATCTGATTGTCTAGAATAACCCCTAGGTATTTTGTTGATTTTTCCCAGGGAAATACTCTATCGAATATTTTGATGGTACCCGGATTGCGATAGGGTCTCATCCGTTCGAATGGCCTAGTGCCCCGATTAAAGTACACCGCTGCACTTTTATCGGGGTTTACTTCTATACGCCACTTCCTGAACCAGTCGCCCAGGAGAGTGGCCGCACTACGTAGGGTTCTGCCTATGAATTGTCCGTTATGGCTAGACGTATATAGAGCCGTGTCGTCCGCGAAAAGGGCTACGTGGATGCGCGGCGGTCGTGGTACGTCGTTCGTGTACAGGCTGTATAGCAAAGGTGAGAGCACCGAGCCCTGCGGCACAGCCTCTAGGGGCCTACTGCTAGATGTAGTACCTTCTACACGAAATCTGAATTTGCGATTGGATAAGTAGTCTCGTATGATGAGAACTAGTCTGTCTAGCACGCCCATTTCGTAGAGCTTGTAGATTAGGCTGTTGTGCTAGACCTTATCGAACGCTTTGGCCACGTCGAAGAATAGTGCTCCCGTGTATAGGGGGCAGCGTCTATTCAGGCCGTCTAGTATGTGCTCCGTGGGGCGGTGCACTTGATTTGTACATGAATGGGCTGCCTGGAAACCAAATTGCTCATCTATTAACAAATGTTTCTCGGCTACGACCGTCTTAAGGCGGGTGAGGATAAGATGCTCGTATATTTTGCCGAGTGAATTAATAAGACTGATCGGGCCGTAACTACTCGCGACGTTTCGGTGTTTGCCCGGTTTACGTATTCCTATGACGGTGGCTTCTTTCCACTCGTCAGGAAAAGCGCTGCCTGCTAGTAATACAATGAAGATGTTTACTAGTAGGTATATGAGTGCGGACGGAAAGTACTTTATTACTCTATTCGAGATACCGTCCGGCCCTGGGGCCTTTCTGTTGTGAAAATCTTTGATTAGATCTTTCACTTTGTCGTGATCGGTGGGAAGGATTTTTATTCTAGAATAACCGAAGCGAAGAGAGGGCAGGCAGCTAGTAAGTTATAAATATCACGCGCTTCCTTGCGCCCATTTTCATTTTTTGTATGGGATGTGACCAATTATACGTAGGTATATTTGGTGTCTAGGATCAATATAACTAGAGTGGCCTACCTTTAGTTTATTTTGCCGCCTTGTGGCCCTTACCTGCGAAAAGGTTGCCGACCGGGGGCATATATTAACACTCTACCGCTCTAAAAAATATACATGACAGATAGAGCGAGAAGGTATAAGAAACGAGTGAGAACGCTATAATCGCCATTAAAGCTCCTCCACGTTTCAAGCGTTTTTTTTTCTAAGTATTTAGTTGCACTGTACTGCGTCTATGGCTGGTTGCTATATGCAGTTGCAGAGTTGCAGTAGGTAAGCCTTTTATTATAATCTATGGCTCTGGCCGTCAAGTTAGGGGTGTCCACTTGAAAAATACATCGATGTTTTTTTTCGATGCATCGGTTAGAAACATCGATATTTTCTCAACATCGAGTACTTTTTCTAACATTGTATTACAAGCGGAAGTAAGCCCCCTGAATACATTTTTTATTATAGAATATTCCTAGAAAAACATTTTTTTTGATTTTGGTATGTGTGTTTAAGGAATCAGTAACTAAAATAAAAAAAACTTTTCGTGAAGTAATAGGTAATTTATTTTAAAAAATAGCAATGTTTCACAATAAGACTTAAAACCAGTATTCTTTTGGAAGACTTTGCAAAAACAAAAGCTTATTTAAACATTTCAGTCTGTTTCGTTGCTGATTAACGATTGGAGCTGCTTGTGAAAACAAACGCTCAAACGGTACTGATGTTCCCACCATGGCTACATGGTTAAAACATAGCTACCTTAACAGTACAATGATTATCTGGTTTCCAATGATTCGATATTTTATAAAAAACATCGATGCATCGAGTAAATTAAAACCTTTTCAAAACATCGAATCGTTTCGATGCATCGAGTGAAAACATCGAGTGAATTTGAAACATCGATGTATATCGAATGTCCCTACGTCAAGTCAACAAGTTCAACAACGTTCATTGATGATTCAAATTTCAATTTTCAAATTTGAAAACAGAACAGAAAAGAAATGAAAACAAGGAAATATTTACAAAAAAAAAAATTGTTTAAATGCTTGTTTATTAATTGAAAATTTGAAATCGTATATACTATGATTTCGAAATACTATTTCCCCACAAATAATTAAACATCGTTGATTTTGAAGTAGTTATTATATGCATTTACAATGGGAATTAAAGGTTTGTGGAACGTTCTGACACCATTCAGCGAAAAAAAATCACTATACGAAGTAAGTAATTACTTATTTTTTAAATGTAATTGAAACATACACACACGCATATCTTCACGCCAAGTCCCTTACGGCGTAGGCAGAATATGTCGAGTACTACAACTCACGATCCTGACAAACCTGTCTAACTTTTTTCACATCCATTACTGAATATTAAAAAAATGTAATGAATATTTAAAAAAAAACAAATAAGTAATTGTGATATTCAAAACGCTCTTTTTTCTATTATTTAGTCCAAATTTTTGTCGTTTTCGTCTATCTTGCTTTCTAGTGTCTATATTACACTGTATAAATTTGTTTTTACAGATCAGAGGGGAGGTCGTAGCCGTTGATTTATCGGGATGGGTGTGTGATAGCCAAAATGTGACAGATTATTACATCCAACCAAAGTTGTACTTGAGGTAATTTTAACAGCAGCAAATTGTTCGGGTCTTAACTATCCACCGCCTTACATATTCTTGCAGTGGTAACAACAATGTCAAATTCTGGTCCAGAGGGGTTTTTTGAATGGTTAAAGTGTAGCTAATCTCGCAATTTTTGCAACCTGGTCTCCTCAGGCTTGGGTAGTCTTTGGCCACAGGATAGTAGGGTTGCTGAGGATTCCTCTTTATGCGGAAGTTCCGTAATATTTTGAGTTCCTCAACCGTTACTGCATCCTCATAAATAAAAGTAAAAAAAAGCTCTTCCACTATCGATTCCTCAAAATTAAAGAGGAATTTATGAGTAATTTCTCTGCGCATGCACTGCGAAAGATTGTAGATTCAATGTTAGCCAAAATGTATTGACGATGAAATTGAAAGTTTGCCTATAGAAGATAGATGCGTGGTACTAAAGTTACTATTAAATAACTACATTTAAAAAATAATATGCATAAAGACTTCTATGTTGAAAATATTCTGAGCTTTACGGATCTGTACTGCGATACCTATTTTTTCCTCCATCAAACGACCCCAGCGAACGACTTTTTAGCAATGCTGGATTGGTGTATGATGAGCTAAGAAACCAATTGTTAGGGGAAACAATTAAATTATTTTTATATTATTAAACAAATTATTTTTTATAAAAATTAACCACTTTATAATTCATTTTCATTATTAGTATTCAATTCTTTTATTTTGATTATTAATATTCAAATTCATTAATTAATAAAGAAATAACAGCTGCATTTTTATTTTCATTTTAATTTCAAAATGTAATTTCACTCATCTTTTATGTGTGCGGCTTGTGTTGTGTATGTTACTGAACCGATTCTGATGATTCTTTAGTGTGTATGTTTTGAGAATGGTTTAGATTCATAGATTAATCCACTGGAAAATCCCTTTTAATTGATTTTTGTGTATGCAAGTACATAGTTATGTGCAGACAGGATAGCAGCTTTTGGGTTGGGTATGCTAGTATTTATAATTTCCTAATTCCTATATCCTCTTCCTTATCCGCATCCTCTTCCTCATCCGCATCCTGTTCCTCATCCGCATCCTGTTCCTCAAAAAATATCCCCTTTCTCATCCGCATCCTCTAAATTTGTATGTGTCAATTCCTCTTCCTCCTCCTCTTCCTCATAATCACTTCCTCAACAACCCTACAGAATAGCAATGCACAAATAACATCTAAAGGCCACAGCTGTCTCGCCATCAAGTGTGCTGTGTGCATGTTCACTGTCTCTTTCTCTTAAAAAACAAAGTTATTGAAGTTTTTTTATTTCTTCATTTGCTAAATTTTTTAAAGCTCCTCTGTATCTAGAAGAATCATTAAAATTTCAAAGATTATACATTAATTAGGTACATTACAACTTGTTGTTTAAGTAGTAAGGATTTACTGAGGTTTTCTGATGATAGTCAATAAAGACTTAAATGGGGTCTAACTACAGGAATGGATACTTATTGATAATATAGATAACAATACATACTAGAAGCAAATAATATTTTAATCAGTAATTAATTAAATGTATGCAATTTTGTCTGTGTATGTTTTGTGAAAAAACATTCCTATAAGTGTTAATTTATGTTTTAGGAATCTGTTCTTTAGAACGGCATATCTGGTGTTGGCTGACATTGATCCTATATTTGTACTAGAGGGAGATGCTCCAGAACTTAAACGAGATGTGATGGCAGTTAGAAACAATGTGCAATTCCGTGGTACTGCACCGAAGACCAGTAATAGCAAAACTAAGGAGCCAAGTGTAACAAGAAAGAGATTCAAAGGAGTACTTAAGGAAGTATGTAACAATAATATTAATAATAATGCCCTTTATTCAGAGATGTATAAAAATATAAAAGCATAACAAAACAATTGAATAGGTTACTTGAAAGAGGCACATCTCACACTTGATGATGAAACTGAGTTCTGAATTTGCCTCCGCATATTAATTCTGAAAGTGGCCTTAGTTCACAGTATTGTCTGAGATATGAAATCTTTCACAATTCATATATTGAGTAATAGGTTTCCCCTATAAACTTTCTAAATTGTCTATACTAAAACATATAGTTTAGGCCTTTAGTTATATCCACCGTGATCAGTTTAGTGCTGCTCCAGCAAACTTTGTTTCTCCTGTTCAGTTTGTATGGAAATAATTAAAATTTTTTTTTCTTAGTTACTTCACAGTGAAATGGAATAAAAAGAGTTGATGTCCATCCCCTTGTTCTAAGTTATATCCCTATTAATTTTCAGCCAAATTGTTTGTCATTCTTGTGAAACTAAAACATCTTTATGTACATATAAAGGGATTTGTGAAAATTTCGATTTGATTTACATATTAAATGGTTTAGCTGAGTTATACATTATCTTTAATTGAAAGATATATAACACCTAACTTTCAGTTTCAAAATGGCAGTTACAGTAATTACTTAAAAGTAGTAAAATTAATTGCTTGCCTAAAATTTTCCTATTTTTAATTAATATCTATACTACGACTGCCCTTCTGAAACATAAAATAAGGTAAGCTAGCTATCATATATCATAACTAATTATTAAGAATTGATGTGTCCTTTTAATTATTGTAATAAGTTTGTGATGACATCTAAGTCAAGTATTTATTTGGTATTTTTTGTTACAGTGTGAGAATTTATTGAAGAGTATTGGCGTAAGGTGTATAAAAGGGTCTGGAGAAGCTGAAGCCACATGTGCATGGCTTAATGCTAAAGGTGTTTGTATTTATAAATTAACTAGATGAATTAAATAACTTTATATTGTGTTTCCAAAATTACTAATATGAATTTTCTTTCAACTTCTCACCAAATAATGCTAATTAGTAAAACCTGAGTTTGTAAACCATTGAAAACAATAGTTACAGGGGTGGAAAATGGTCAGTAAAGTCAGTAAAAGTCAGTTTTTTTGGTTTAAGTCAGTAAAAGTTAGTTTTTTCGGAAAATGGTCAGTAAAGTCAGTATTTTGAGGATCAGGGGTTGATGGAAACCAGATTAGACCACTAGTTGGTAGATTGAGGTGACAAAAATTCCCTTTTGTAGTGAGAGTTCCTTAACATACCTATATATTTTTCTGTAGGTTTCTAAAATACCCTTTTAAAAGAACTTGTTCTATTACAGTTACTTCGAATTTCACGCATTATCGTGTATTTGTGAGAAATTTGTTTTCTTAATTGAATTTCAATATCATGAAAATGATTGATCAGTATTAACAAATTTGTATTATTCTCGTGCAATGTCTTAAAAGCTGATTTTCGTTATAATAAATTTACATCGTAAAAATTTGAAAAGGAAAAAGTAATATTTTAAAAAACTAAAAAAGACGCTTATGTATCTAGCTAAATCAAAAAATAATATTTTTTATAAGTACAAAAAAAAAGAAATAGAAAAAATCCAACATTCTCCATAAGACGATTAACATACGTAACTATCAGCAACTAACATTCGTAATTTAATGTTGAATTGACCGAATAAGTATTTTAGGATTTGGTCAGTAAATGGTTAGTATTTTGGAGGGTTTTAGTCAGTAAAATCAGTATTTTTGAAAGTCGAATCAGTTTCCACCCCTGTAATTACAATACACACATTAATACATTCATATATTCATGCCAATTATCGTGTGAGTTAGGCAGAGAGAATTGAGTGCTAATTAAGAAGACTTGTATAGCCTTGCCTTAGGCTTAGCCTCCTTCACATTAATTACTTGACATTTTTATAAACTGCTATATTTTTGATGTGATTTATTTGATGATATGATGAGTCACCCTCTTCATTTAGGGGTATGGAAAATAGATGTTGGTCGATTCTCACACCTACTGAATGTGTTCACAAAATTTCATGAGAATCGGTCAAGCCGTTTCGGAGGAGTTTAATCACGCACACCGTGACACGAGAATTTTATACATTAAATAAGGTCAACCTAGATTTCTTCAGCTACAACCATCTGCTTTCGCATTGTGTAATATCTGTTTTTTCAATCTTTCGTCAATACTCATAGTACAAGAGATACTACAAAAATGATTTTAGCTCTACATCCACACCTTGACGTGCCTTGGTTAATGTGCATAGCTGATGTCATTGGCCGACGTCAATTTAGCAGGATATCAGCTGTTATATCTAAACTGACCATATTATGTTTATGTCAAAACAAGACGCTAGAAATAAAATTGGGACAATCCTACTCAAATGGAGATGTATGGTCACATGATACTTATAACAGATTAAGTATATTTTTAGGTTGTGGATGCAGTGGTGTCCCAGGACTCTGATTGTTTTGCGTACGGCGCTCGGCGGGTGTACCGCAACTTCAGTGTGTCCAACTCCGCGGGCGGCGGCGCCTTGCAGGGCTCCGTCGACTGCTATGACGCCTCGGTTATGTTTAACAACAACGGTACCATTCATTTTGTTTATTTCTATATATTGATATGTGATGCCAAAACTTTGGACCCCTTTTGGACGCAGGAGCATGCAATTTGGCACACTTCTAGTTTAGGTGTGTTTTCAATAATAATGCTTATAAAGTACATTAAATCAATAAATAAAACATTACCCACACTACCATGCATTTGGCACACACAAACAAATATATTGATGATAACGATAAAAGATCACAGATGGCGCATTAAAAAGTTTGGAAACAAAGTAGTTGGTCTTGAGAAATGAAGATGGCGTTCTTATCAACAAGATATTAAAATTTATTATGGTCGAATTTCGACCAACGGGTGACCACTAGTTTTTATTATTTTGCCGATTTCGTTGCGTAAGGTTGTCAACGGTCTGATCAAGGGGACCATCAAAATAGTTAAGAATAGAACTAGACGTACACAGGCACGTAGTTTTCAAACTAGGGTCCGACGACCCCTCTCTATTAGTAACCAAAACCGAACAGGTTGTAGACTGGCAAAAACTAAACACTAATATCCAGTCTCTACAATCTGAGCTCCTCGAACAAATCCCTGACTTAATAAACACAGCCGAGGAAGCCAAGTTCGCCACTAGTCTACTAACTAGACACGTCCAGACCGTAGTAGATTCATCCTCTAGTACAGTCCCGGACGTGCTTTAAAATAGATTAGATCTCCCTGACGACGTTAAGAATCTAATTAGGCGTAAAAATGCCGCGAAACGGCGTTACGTTAGATTCCCGTCAGACGAATACCGGCGTTCGTTACGCGCTCTACAGAGAGAAGTAAGGCGGTGCGTAGCCGATTACAGGAACGGACGCTGGCAAAACTTTCACGGCGAGATCGCGCCATCTCACGTGGCCTATTGGCCACTGGCGAGAACTCTAAAAACGACCCAAAATTAGATATACCTCGCCTCGTTAGACCCAATCTACCTCCCACGTTTGACGATACCGACAAAGCCGAATGCCTAACCAACAACGCAGTCGCAGTGTATCGTTTCCACTCTGCCGGTTGATCCGAATCATATAAATGTAGTAGATAGTTACGTAGCGCGTAGAGCATCCGAACCTCCCCAGGGCGATCCGTTACCTCCCACCGACCACGACGAAGTGAAAGATATAATCAAAGATCTTCACAGCAGAAAGGCTCCGGGGCCTGACGGTATTTCAAACAGGATTATTAAACATTTTCCTCCCGCACTCATATACCTACTAGTAAACATCTTCAATGTATTACTGGCAGGTAGTGCTTTTCCTGACGAGTGCAAAGAAGCAACCGTCATAGGAATACATAAACCGGGTAAATAAACCGCCCGATCAGTCTTATTAATTCACTCGGCAAAATATACGAGCGTCTTATTCTCGCTCGCCTTAAGACGGTCGTAGCCGAGAAACATTTGTTAATGGATGAGCAATTTGGTTTCCGGACAGCCCATTCATGTACAAATCAGGTGCACCGCCTCAAGGAGCACATACTAGACGGCTACCTGACTAGACGACTACCCTTATACATGGGAGCGATATTCTTCGATGTGGCCAAGGCGTTCGATAAGGTCTGGCACAACGGCCTAATCTATAAGCTGTACAAAATGGGCGTGCTAGACAGATTAGTTCTCATCGTACGAGACTACTTGTCGAATCGTAAATTCAGATTTCGTGTAGAAGGTACTCGGGAGTGCCTCAGACTCGGTGCTCTCACCTATATTATACACCCTGTAAACGAACGACATACTTCGACCGCCGCGCGTCCACGTAGCCCTCTTCGCGGACGACACGGCTCTATACACAAACCCACCGTCGCGGTAAGCAAATAGGCTACCTCCTCAGAAACGCGGCCACTCTCCTCTCTCTGGTTCAGGAAGTGGCGTATAGAAGTAAACCCCGATAAAAGTGCAGCGGTGCACCCCGATAAAAGTGCAGCGGTGTTCCTCCGGACCCAGTAACCGCTATACTCCCTCCCAACCCGAACACGAACTCACAATACAACAACATCACACTACACCGTCGCCGGGACCGGCGGCGGGCGCAAGACCTCTCTTGCGCCCGGCGCCTAACGCCGAGCGACGAGCCGCCAATATTCCTCCATCAAGTCCACCCTGTAACCAGAGCGCAGCACCAAGTCGAGGTACGGTCTCCCGGGCGACAGCCCTTGTTGCTGGCGTTGTAGGTAACAGTCCAATCCATTTAAATAATGATGTCTCGGGCTGAGCACTCTCCTAGGCCCACAAAGCTCGGTGAAGTTGTAAAAACCGCGAGGTTAGCAATAAATTAGTCAGTCAAAAAAAGAGTTAAGAGTAGGACTTAAGTAGGAGAGGGATTAAAGGATCACTTTTTCACCTATCTACCGATTGGCGTAACCAGCCGGCTTATGTGATTGTTTGCTGTGCATCGTCAAAAAAATCCAAAGTATAAAGTATTTCCCTTTGGTTATGAATTTATAATTTTTCTCTTCCCTAAGGTTGCGGGGCAGAGAAAACTCCCAAACCTAAAATTAAATATTGTAAGTGTAACAGTGTCTGATATTGCAAGTTTTTAGTGAATAGTAAAGTGTATTTATGCTTCGTTTCGTTCATTTGTTTGTGATAAAATAAAGTATTAAGGTTAGGCTTCTCTCGGTGGTTGATCGGTTGGTCGGTGGATGATATACAACTAGCCACTTACTAAATATGTCAACGTTACGAAGCCAGCATATGGTTGGAGTGTCACAGGATTTATTTATTTATTTTATAATATTGACCACACGTGGTAATGCTGCGTTGGCAGCTTGAGGCCGGGATGTTCGGCCCGAGTCAAAAATAAGTTTACCCGCTACCTTATCTCCGAAACCGAACATGTCAACAGCAAGCTACATATAAACTTTCCTCTTTAAACACTTTATTAAAAAAAAACCGCATAAAAATCCGATGCGTAGTTTGAAAGGTTTAAGCATAAAAAAGGACATAGGAACAGAGAACGCGACTTTGTTTTATACTATGTAGTGATAACTACCTCAGCCAACTGATGTTCTGTCTTAACTATGAATACAGTTTTTTTTCACATAAAACTTTTTTTGACAATAACTAACATAAAAAATAATTAATTAGCGAAATTGCTCTAATTATTCCAACCAAGGGAAATAGAGATGATTTTTTATATTAAATGATTTTTATATAATAAATATGAGTGTAATTTCTGCTTAGATGATGTTCACAATTACATTTTTCATTAAAATTATCTGTATGTAATTGAACTTGGTGTGAACCATTTATATTCTCATCGCAATAACCAACAGCGAATGTGGTTGTACTAACCGTACTAACCGTCTTATTACAAAAAAAATAAATAAACAGTCATTGAACACTTGTTTTACTAAACACTGTCTAAAAGTGGATTCTCAACCCAAAACATCCTGCAGGTCATCCAACTGTAGCATATTATTGCTTGGATGTCAATTTTAGACAGTGTTTAATTAAACAGGTGTCTATTTTTTTGTGGTAAGGCTGTAAAGGCTGTTCTTATAATGGCTTTAATTAAGTATGTTGATGTTTTAGTTTGAGAGTTTTGAGGAATATTATTTTATAGGATTTGGTCGCA
The DNA here is from genome assembly GCA_002245475.1 of Calephelis virginiensis. NCBI lineage: Eukaryota > Metazoa > Arthropoda > Insecta > Lepidoptera > Riodinidae > Calephelis > Calephelis virginiensis. Next base: position 25,162 of record NJDC01000646.1, on the reverse strand, counting down.
AGAAAATGGTAGCCCTGGCTCTTCTTTGTGGTTGTGATTATGGTGTTGGAGCTTGCGGTTCTGCTATCAACACTGTTGTTTCGTTTCTTCATACTGTTCCCGAGGATCAAGTCATTCCCCGGTATTTTTTTTTTCTTAAGACATAAACTACCAATCAAATAGTGCTTCTGCGCGAAAATATACTATCTGTGTTTATTCATTGAAGATATCATGGAAATTAATTAAGGATTGGTTAATTAATTTATATTTTGAGTCTGTTTATTTGTGAATTACATTTTGATGTGTTACAACATACAATAATGATTTAAAGAATTAATAAACTAATGCAATGCTATATTCTATTAAGACTCGTTTCATTCGCCCATCCTCTGCAGATCATCAACGAAAATTAAAAATGATCTGTAGTTTATATGTGGGCGTGCCAAGGGCGAGTTAAAAATATTAACTCGTTGGTCCAGTGCTAGCCACTCCACGTACACGCCTAACTACACCGATCAACCGCTAGGCTCGGGTTCGATTCCCGACGGGGGCAGGCATTTGTGTGTTGAACATTTAGATGTCTGCATTTTCGGGTCTGGCTGTTTATTCAATTTATTCTGCTATCTATTAGTATTTCCATGTACTAGTATCGTTGACTAACACCCATAACACAAGCATATAATTTGCTTACTTTGGGGTTAGATTCAATTTGTGTGACTTGTCCAGGGATATTTATTATTATTATTATTTATTATTAAAAAAATAAATAGGCGTTCTTTTTTAATGTAATGACAAAGTTGAAAGAGATAAAACAAGCGCTTTAGTGTATCAGGTTATTGTCATGGGTGAGCGACCCGCAGCGGTACGACGAGCTAACCCGCTGGGCGTCCAGTCCCGGTCGCTGCGACCGCTGCGGTCACGTCGGCCGGAAACATCCGAAACAGGGTTGTCCAGTGTGCGCCACGCATCAAGGCTGCAACGACAATATGCACAAGTAAGTGCTTATTTCATCACTGGTTTGGTTGAAAAAGTTGGTAAGATCTGTTTTGCTATCGGGAGAAGAAGTAGCCTATGTCACTCTCTAGCGTTCTATCTATGAGATATTTAGAACGCTAGTACACAATAATTAAGTAAAACTTCAAAAACCGTCTCCAACTGTTTCATTAGATGCAACGTCACAATTTGATAATTCTTTCTTCGGAAAATAACAATTATTTCTTCGGAAAGCCGAACTGTGAGCTCAAGGTGCTACTTAAGAGCTGCTTGCTGCTCGCGCAGCACGTGGTATGTATAAATTGACAGAGGTTGAGCTGGACTGACTGATTACGCCCTTTCAAGCAATCACAACACTTTACCATTCTTAACTCAAAGAAAATAAAACTGAAAAATGAAACATCACCGCGCGAAATACTAGTTAATTTTTAAATGAAGAAACACTTGTACTGTTTTACGTATCACTTATAATTTATTATTTTATAAATAGCCTACCGGTTTCGCTTATGACAGCATCATCAGCCCTGATGAGTGATACGTAAAACAGTACAAGTGTTTCTTCATTTAAAATATGAATATTCGGAAGTTTTCCCAAGCGGGACGATGGAAAATATACTAGTTAATTTATAAACTGGTTTCGGTGCGGCGGTGCGAAAGTTTGGTTGTTTGTTATTTAATCAATCAAAAGAGATGAATAACTAAAGAGATTTTACGTTGTATCACATCAACATGTTTGCATTCCATTTTTCGTTTCACACAATAAAGTTATCGAGATTTGAGCTTATATTTAATCCATACTTTGCACTAGTGGCTGTCCGCGACTTCGTACTCATGTTGAAGTGACTTTTCGAGGTTAAAGACGGGAGCGAAAGATTTTCCTGCAATAAAAGTCTAAATGTCTTCTACTAGAAGCTACTACTAGATGCAATTTGGTAAATATCCGTAAGAAGGCGGGAAAATTGACAATCAAACCTACAAAAAATTTAATAATTTGTTTTATGTTCTTTGTATTTAAATTTTATCGTGTACACAATAAATAGCAATTATTATTTTTTTAATTAAGTAAATAAAGATTTAGTTTTATTACCTACTGTTTTATTTTAAGTATGATATATTGATATTTTGCGTAACCATAAAAGCGGTTTTGTAACTAGGCCACTAATGTTCTTGTAATTATTCTTTTAATCCTGACTTAAGAAGAGGGGTATAATAAGTTTGACCTGTATGCGCGTGTGCACGCGTGTGAGTGTGTATGTGTGTCTAGTTTCCTATTCTAATGGACCGATTTCAATGCGTTTCTATGTTTTCAAAACTGAGATGATCAAGATAGTCCTTATTAGTCCTACAATTTTCGGATGAGTTTTGTACGGTACTGTTTAAAATTTTTGATTACTTAAACAAATAAGTATTTTCACGCCCATATCCCCGAAGAGGTGGCAGAGGCAGAACCAGGTAACCCACTACTAGCCGAAGACACTAAGTCCCACAATATGATAGGTGGCAAGCCTATCGCCAACCGGCCACATATCCAATCCGTAGCAAATTTTTTTTATTAGAAAACTGGAAAAACTTCAATTTTCTTTTTGTTGCCCGACCAGGTTCCAACCCGGGACCTCATGCAGTCAAGTCCAACAACTGAACCGCTAGACCACAAAGGTTTTAAATACGTATAGATTTACTATTACTTATTATATTTGTACACAATAATTATATAGGTACATTCTTAAGAGATTATATTATTACAAGGCGATGATCCAAAGCATGTCTGTCTGCTAATCCGTACCACAAAGTAAGCAATATGCTATTGATTGTGGTGCACGCTAGTCAAATTAATTCTTTAATATGAAATACCTATACTTACACACATAAATATATTTTCACAATAAGTCTTTTGCGGGGTAAGCAAAGAGTATCGAGGTATAAAGTGTCACTACACTTTCAGAACTGCTAAGCTTTCTCTACGTACATTACTCTTCATAAAAACACCCCGGCTTAGGAGTCTTGTCCCAAGACCACCAATGGAAAATATACTAGTGATTTTGTAGTGAAATTTCAACACAATTCTCCCCAGGTACCCTAGAGTCCGCCAAATTTGCATTGTATATCTGCTTTGTCAATATTTCCTCTACCATTTTTTCCACATGACCGAACCAACGGTGCATGCCATGTATCATTTTCCCCCACTCACGTTTTCTGATCTGTCTCTGATTTTTCTGTATAAGCAACAGAAAGATCTGTCGGTCGGGGAGCGTTACACCACATTTTCCGTAGTGCTCTTATTTCCACCGCATTTTCCCTAGTTGCACTATTTTGCTGACAGACCCAACTTAAAAAAAAAACATCGCACTATATTTCACAAACTTACAACATAATATTAATAATGAAATTATAAACACTTAAATATACCGACTCAAATTACCAACTACGAAATTAATTTCCACAGAGCTGGGGAAAATTCGCTCATAGATAATTATTGGTACGTGTATCGATAAACATATAGCGGGTCTGAATAAGATTAATTAATATCCATGGAGGAAATGTGATAAGCTGTTTCCAAACGCGGTATCTGTTTTGGTTGAGATCACTCTTTATATAATACAATATCGGGATTATGTAGGAAATTAAATGTTGAGATATCTACCTACCAGAATTATCACTTGATGCTTCGTTGCTTTGTAGCAAAAATTCCCAAAGTGTTCCGGTCTAGGTGGGTTCCTAGGGGTCCACGGGAAAAGATAGTAAGGTAGTGCATTGTGGTTTTATTAAGGTAGGGCTTGGCCCTACATTGCACTCTGCTCTAGCTGCGGTCATGCAGGATGTCCACCGAATCTAGCAAAATTTTGATAGTGGTCTACCTAATTTTTTAAATACATAAATTGTTTCTTAACCTAACCCTAAGGTTGTCTGGCAGAGATCGCTCTGAAGCGATAAGACCGCCTTTGTGCACCTAAGTTAAATGTTATCAGTGAAAGAGTGTGCTTTAAAGGTATATAAGTTTATGCGTGTTGGTCTCGGTCTGCTTTGAAGAATCTTAACGAACTGCTATCTTACCAAGTAATATTGTTTATGTGAGAGGTCAGCTAACAAGCGTCAGCTCTCCGGATGAGATAACCTTGACCTATAGATACCATAGATGTTACAGGGGCATCGATGTTCTATGGCCAGGACGTTAGGCCTATAGTGCAAGTATACCGGCTACCCTTCCCTCCGGACCGGAATATGAAATTCATTATGGCGGCAGGAATAGATAGGGCAGGCAATTTGCTGCACAGCACTCTACGATCAGTGTTTTTTTGGTGACCTATGTTGAAAGGAGTGCTCGCTTCTTACGAGCTGCCTGGTAGAGAGGCAGATGGTATATTCTACTCACTGGACACGGACCAACACTGGGGAAGTTCGTTAAGAGGCGTCCGTTAGTCATCCTCTATACCACAATCTAACGTAGTTTTTATTAAAAAATGTACGTTTTTCCTCGTGTCTCCCCAAGTGCTAGGCGGTAGAGTTTTGCAGCGACTCGCCCGGATTGGTACCACCGCCTTACCTATTCCTGCCACCATAACGTCCAATGTTTGCCGTTGACGTGTTCCGGTTTGGAGGGTAAGGTAGCCTACTTACTTTTGCTGGAGGCCTAACATCCCGGCCTCAGGTTGGCAACGCACAATTACCACTTATTGTCTGTAGGCGGCGTGAATTTCTTATCATCAGGAAATCCGTCTGCTTGTTTGCCTTCCATTATTATAAAAAATGTTGATTGGGGTTCGCTAAGTAGAATAGACCATCTGCCTCCTTGTCAGGCAGCTAGTAAGAGGCGAGCACTGGTTAAAATATAGGTCTTCACTAAAGTCGTGAGATAGTTCTTTTTTCGAAAGATAGCTAATGATTCTAAAATGGTCCCACATACATTTTATCGACATCTTACTAGTAGTTTAAGTAAAACTTAATCCTATTAATATTATAAGTGTGAAAGTTTGTCGTTTGTTTGTTACATCCTCACGTAAAAACTGCTAAGTTCATTTTCATGAAATTTAGCATACACATATAGCGTAACTTGGATTAACACATAGGACAGTTTTTATCCCGAAAAAATGTTCATGTGGGACCATTACCCACGCAGCCAACGACGCGGGCAACAGCTAGTTTTGCATACTATGTTTACTCATCCTCATTTTACTTATCGTTGATGAGGTTGTTAAGATAAGTGAAAAATGTATGTATTATATAAAATAAACTAAATTATAGTATGAATAATAATTATAGTATAAACTAAACTAAAAAAAACTATAAATAATATACAATATCTTAAGTCAAATACCACTAACTAACTCACATAAATAACTTAAAAAGCACTAGTCGAATCATGATAAAACTAAAATGGGATCCCCTCGGAGTCATGACCTATCTCTCTAAAAATGAACCTTTAAAATTGGTTGGATATTGGATGAATAATTGCGTAATAAACACAAAAAAACATACAGTCAAATTGAGACCCTCCTACTTTTTTGAAGTCGGTTAAACATTAATTTTCTTTTATTAATTACCTTATATACTTATTATTATATATTGAATGGCTGTAGTCCATAGGTAAGTAATCATAGTGACATAGCCTGATATTACACTACCAAATCGCTCGGGTATTATCCAAGAATGGTGAAAAGAGTTTGTAAAACCTGATGCCTTTAGATCTGTGGTCCTCCTGTTTTAAAAAAATGGTTCGATTGCATTAAAAATGTTTAAAATGTACAGGAGATTATTTTGAAAAGCAATAAACATAATATTTGGTTTTTTGGTAATTTTTAAGTTACACAAAACTTATAATGTGACCTACGTATATGTATTGTGTAATTATTAATTATTCTACAAGTGCAATGGACATGTTATAAATAAATTTATTTAACGTGACAACCCTTACAGTAAACACATAATTTAATAAGGGCTTATCAACAGTGATAGGAAAAGTGCCAATTTGCCTAAACTTCGAAGAATAGAGACAAGAAACGGAGACTTCTTTAGAACTGCATTTTTTGGGACATCTGTTCCGGAATTCAAGACAACACTTAACTACATTAAAAATATGTTATTTGGAATAAGCTATTCGTATATATTTACCTAAAGTTTGTGACTAGTTAAAACATTTATAATTTATAAGTAACACCATAATAATAAGTTATCAACTATCAAGTAAATTCTCTGGTTACTCATGCGGTAATATTCTCTATAGATTCGCAATATTAGACATGAAGCATATAAACGCGAAACCTCTATCGCATTATACTAAAAGGGTGTTATATCTTTGTATTAAATGTGTCGCTTCGTGTCAAACACATTAATAGCAATATCTAGGTTAAATTTCTATAAATAAATGGCCTTATTCTAAGCCGGGAGGTACTAGGGCAGAAGGAATCGCTAAAAGTAGACACATGCGCTATGTTAAAGTAAAAATATAACATGTTTATTGTATAATAAACATGTTATCCTGTATATAATCCTGTTTGTATTTTTTAATTTACACCTGTACGTTTTCACAATGTACTAATACTATACCTTTCCTCGTGTTGGTCCGGGTTCGATGATTTATCGCTGATTTTGATCCATTTTTATGTTATCGCTTGCCAATAATATATCTGTGCACAGGATAAATATGGGACTGAGGTATAGGATAGGCCGGCGGATACGCGTATATTGCTTGAAATCCATTAGATTGAGATACATTATTAACATTGGCCGTTAATGGGTAATAATCAACAAGAGTAGTGGCGGTAGAATGCTGTGCAGCGATTGGCCGGATATGGATCCACTGCCTTATGTATTCTTGCCGTCGTAATGACCTCGTTAGTAGACCTAATATCTGACCAGCAACTCACCTATAACATCTATATTGTCTATTGACAACCGTAGACAACGGGCCAACGTTACCATTAAGGGAACCGTATGCTTTGCGTTTATGCGTTCGCTGACTAATGTTGTGGAAAAGTGTCAGTAGTTTAAAAAAAACGACGGGTTGCACTCCGGGAGTGCCGGCAGAAGTGAAAACTTGAATATTAACGTTGTACATTTTTGATATTTTGGAATGATAATTTAAAATATAAATATTTTGATAATTTGAAATTTTGCACGAATTGCTTTAATTATCAGCATGAAAGTATTATAATTTATGTGGTAGAATACAATATTCATTTATTGCGCTATCGTACACAAACATGACAACACGGACATTCGCGCAAGCGCCTTGCGCCGTCTTCCGAATTTTTGTCTTACGAATCCGATCACGTGTTCTGACGCGAGTTTAGAAGTTTTTACCCATTCCAAAAAAAAGTGCGCAACGCCGCTAAGAAGTTTTCATTTCAAAAATTGTGTACAATGGAATTTTTGCAAGTGCCGTCGATGAAAAGTATAAATTTCAAGTTAGTTTTTTTCTCATATTTTGAGGTAGGTAAAATTTTATATTACTTGTAATATTTTTAATTTGTCTAAACATGAACATTTTCGCACACCACAATGTATCAACGCTAATACATATTAAGAACAGCTTATTGACATATTTGGCAAATAAATATATCTAATTACATCAAAGTCTTTAAAATTAAGCATTTTATGATATTGGACTATATAGCCATCGTTCTTTAATTGAGAGTCAAAAAATGTTTTACCTTTTTTTTATGATATTGGAAGGCAAACAAGCAGACGGATTTCCTGATGGTAAGAAATTCACGCCGCCCAGAGACACCAAAAGTGGTAATGGTGTGATGCCAACCTGAGGCCAGGATGTTAGGCCTCAAGCAAAAGTAAGTTTACCGGCTACCTTACTCTCCAAACCGGAACACTTCATGACGTTATGGCAGCAGGAATAGGTAAGGCGGTGGTACCAATCCGGGCGAGTCGCTGCGAAACTCTACCACCTAGTCCAATGTCACGGTGTTAATGATGGTAAGCCTATGCTCGCCTTTTACGAGCTGCCTGGCAAGAAGGAAGATGGTCTATTCTGCATTCTGATGGTCTTAGTCTATTCTTTCTAGGTGACCTAACAATAACTTTATTAATACATTTTTAATTACTCTCGCCATAAATATTTCTGACACCATAGTGTTAGTACTTGCCATTGCCGTGTTACGTGATGAAAATCGCTTGGATTTTGCTATTTATTCACTTAAAAAATAAGCTAACCTCAAAAAAGCAAATAATGTGCTTGTGTTATGAGTATTAGTATTTTTTTCCTAAATACAGAATTTAAATAGAATAGACTTGAAATGCGAGCATTTAGATATTCATCACAGAATTACTTGCTTCCGTCGGGAATCGAACCCGAGTCTAGTAGTTTAGTGTGTCCCCTAACCTCTCGAACAAAGAGGCAATCATTGATATGAAGGAATAGCCGAATCATTTTTATACAAGTAAAACAAACCGAAGCACGTAAAAAAGATAGCCTAATGGTACGTTTAATGTGGAACATAAATCTACACAGATTGTATCAAAAGCCAAACTCAAACTTGAAGTGGAAAGGCATTGAATACGGAATGTGAGAAATGATGGGGAAAGTTTATATAAATCTCGGTTTTCTATCTGTTTAACTTTGTAGCAACTCGTAGACATTGTAGTCGCGTCTACAGTTTTACCTCGTCAATATTAAGATCACATGTCTCGTATTCGTTTACGCGATGCAAGGGTATAGTTTACGATGCACTATTTTTATAGCCTCTTGTGCAGTTGTAAAGAACGAATTCTGCACTTCTGACTTGGGATATGTTTTATTTATTCCCATTGCAGAGAACATGAAAAAAGTTTGCAGAGAACATAAATGAAAGTAAATGATTTTAAAATGGCATACTCAAGACATTTTGACATTGCAACTTCGGTTTGGAAACAAACTATTGTCACCGCGGTGGTCCGTTCTTTGGGTTCGTAATGTAGAATAGACAAACTGCCTCTTCGTCAGCCAAGAGGCGAACATGTGTTAAATAAGTTATTACCAACAATTTCGCCTCTGTGGTCTAGCTATTGAGATCGCGGGTTCGATTCCCGGGTTGGTCAACAAAAAAAAAATAGAAAATGTATATTTTCAATTTTCTAGTAAGAAATAACGTTGTCCGGGATTTGATATGTACCCGGTTGGCGATAGGCTTGCCACCTATCACATTGTGGGACTTAGTGTCTTCGGCTTGTTGTGGGTGTCTTGGTTGTGCCTCTGCCTTCCTCTTCGGGGATATAGATACTGCTGTGTAACAGAAAAAACCCGGATAGGGATCCACCGCTATACCTAATCTTGCCGTCATAATGATTGTCACATTCTGGTCCGTAGGTTAAGGCAGACTTGCACAATTGGCTTAACATTCCGGCCACTAGACAGCGACGCACCTGTAGCATCTATGGTGTCCATAGGCCACGGTTGTCTTTTCATGATATCAAAAAGCAAGCAAGCAGACGGATTTCCTGATGGTAAGAAATTCACGATGACTAAGACACCAAAGGTGGCAATGGTGTGTCAACCTGACGCCGGGATGTTAGGCCTCGAGCAAAAGTAAGTTTAGCGACTACCTTACCTTCCGAACCGGAACTCCTCAACGGCAAGCACTATGGCGGCAGGAATACATAAGGCGGTGGTAACCACTCCAGGCAAGTCGCTGCGAAACTCTACTATCTGGTAGTCCGAAAGCAGACGGCTTACCATCAGGAGATCCGTGTGTGTTTGTTCGCTATCTTCTTAAAAAAATCATTTTTGGTTTCTATAGACGGCGAGTATTTCTTACCAGCAGGAAATTCCTCACTTCATAGGTATTATGCGTTTTTGTAACTTCGTAGGCATCTAGGTATCTATAAAACCTAATCAAACAGGTACACTCAGAGACGTCAAATAAAATTTTAATCTATCGTTAACTCAGTATAGAAAATGTAGACTTAATGACTGATTTTTCACCCACTTTTAATTGGGATCTGGTTGAACAGAAGTGTCATTTGAATTACACAAAGGCCGGGGATGACAAAATAATTTTAAAAAATGATTGTAATTATTAAAATTTTCAGAATTTGGCACCAAAACCAAAATATTTCTTTTAGAAATTACGTTCCCTGTTCTGCGAAAACGTTTAGTTACGCAAAAAACTTTTGTGAGAAAACAGTCCTTCAAAATTTATATTAAAGTCAGCGATATAAAATAGCTAGCTTTAAGGTTGACCCACTATAACCCCTTTTATGGTAATAATTAATAGCAGTTTAAAATAATACATTATTTGCGAATGTGTAATAAACATGATATTAATCCTTACCCAAATAAACACGACGGGTACTATGTTTCAGTTGTTGTAAGCAAGTTATAAACAGATATTACAAACAGTAAACTTGTTATTGCTTTTTGCGATAAAGCGTTTTTTTTTCTTAATCAAAAAAACGTTTCCCGAGGAATAGATAAGTCTGTAGAAATGTCATACACTATTACTCTTTCTATTACTATAGTTGTAAGAAGATAGCGATTACTAAATATTTGTGAGTGCACAACAAAATTGTAACTACTGTAAGAAGGGACATTTCGAAATAAATGTTAAAGGCTAAAATAGACAAAAAAATCAATCCTTAAATTCAAAAGGGGAAGCCGCTCTCGGATAATTGGCTTTATTTAACGGTAATGAAAATATACTTCAACAATATTAACTTTCGTTAATTTCTTAATAGGGCAAAAGTGGCTGAAGTGAAACGAGAATTGTCACTTAGAAGTCGGGCTCTGTCATCAGGAATGCCGTTCCCCGAGCCAAAAGTTATGAAGGAATTCTTGGACAATTCTGAGGAAGACGTAGACCTCGACAACCTGAAGATTCCAACGCCGAGTTTAATACAGTTTGTGGTATTTATCTCTACATTTTTGATAATAATCTAGACTTGGAGAATTTTGCAATAGTTAATTTATTTTATAATATTTGTATATTTTTGCAACGTATACAAATAGACTGTATTTTTGATCGTAAGAAATACAATTTTCCTGCAGATGCTTACAAAATACTAAAAAACAACGTAATTCTTTCTTTCTTTAGGTATTGGCCTTCACGTTAGTATTTTGCCATTAGTCACGTAGAAATTTGCATCAAATTTGAATTCAATTTTAATCAATTACAATTAGTCATCAGTCACAAGTCGTCAGTAAGTCATGTCTGAGTCTTGAGTAAAACGGTGGCTTTGTTACTCAAGCTCGTCTATCGAGATTTGGCGGCAGCGAGGAAATACACGATACACCAATTTCTTCATTTGAGCACTTTCACTGAAAAAAATTAATATAGTTCCTCCCTAAATTAACTAATTTCACTCAATATAAACACGAAATTCAATAACTATGAAAAAATTACGACCATCTTCATTCACGATGGTGCCAAAACTCCCAACAACGTAATTGCAAATTGATTAAAAAGTCTTGCTCTTATAATTAGAAAGATAAAAGTAAATTTCTTGACTAACTTAACCAATTTTTGTCCAAGAGTAATCCATATCCACACGCAATCCACACTTAATCCACACACACACGCATCACGTACACGCACACGCACACGCATGCGCATACTTTTGCGGGCGCATCCGTACGTGCTAGTGTGTTTTATCAAATTGCATTTATTGAAATAATTTGTGTGTAGCAAATGAAATTGGATGCTAAGACTATAGAAATTGTTATTTTTTGGGGTTTTATAGTAATTAAATGATATCAGTTTGGGTGACTTTAATTTTTCCTATACAGAAAATCATGTCAAACAAATTGGATTGGTCTGAAAAATATTGTGTGGAAAAGTTTCTACCCCTCTTAACAAAATGGCACCTTCAAGATAATGTACCCACAAGAACTATTAAACCAGTTGTGATTAAGAAGAAAAGAAATCCAAGAGGTAAGAAATATTGGATTGAGTAAGTATATGATCCTATAGGGTCATATTTTTGCATCTCTAAAGCTCATATCACTTGGGACAACTGCAACGATGTAAAACCAATGACAGTGTGACGACCAATCAATAGGTGTCATTTTCTATTATAATTTCTTGTATTGTTTAAAATAGTAAACGTCAAGTCGCACTCAGAAACGTCTTTTAACATTTAATCTATCATCAAGTCACGATTTAATTTGGTAGATAGGATTAAAATAAATCTACCTTTAAATTTATTTGTAAAAAAATATGAAACTTACTAAACATATAAATAAATAAAATGTCTATTAAAAATATAAATAAGTGCTGCGATTTAAATGTTAAAATGTATAAAAATGTATAACTTCTTAAATATTTGCACACCACAATGTGGTAGAAAATTGATAGAAGAAGGCGTTACTTTGCGGAAATCCATACTTAAATCCAATCCATACTTAAATTAGGTGGTAGAAAATGTTGTTTTCTTAAATATCTTTGTAACAACTTTTTAACACACATATTCCGCAAATAAATAATTTTCAATAAATTTCGTTTTCATTTCAATTTTGTATAAAAAGTGTCGATTTAATGCACTATACGTCCGAATATGGCGAATCGTCCTCACAAATATTTTAAACTACACCTTTGAGAAATTAACGATTATATTTTATGTTTACTAAAAATTCGCGATATTCTTAAAAGAAATTCGGAAACCGAAACATGATTAAATAAATTTTGCTCGATAGAAAAAATCGTAAACTTTCACGAAAACACACACTGACGTGCCAGTCTCTGAAAAGAATATATTACATTATTTGCCATTGAAGATATACAAGGGCCATTCAATAAATTTTTAGCCTAAGAAAAAATAAAGAAAATTTTGAGAAAGTAAAGATTTATTTTTCAACATAGTCTCCTTTCAATTCAATACAGTTGGACCAGCAATGCTCCAACTTTTTTAACCCGTCAAAAAAATACGATTTCCCGAGGTCTTCAAAATAGGCCTCTGTGGCGGCGATGACCTCATCATTCGACCCAAATCT
>NJDC01000645.1:6886-43485 GCA_002245475.1 Calephelis virginiensis | reverse complement strand
ATCGGTTAAACCGTTTCGGAGGGGTAAGGTAACTAACATTGTGACACGGGAATTTTATATATAAGATTATGTTTGCAGAAAAACATATCCGCGGTATACTAAGGTTTATAAGATAAATTTGATTGGACTTTCTGCATTGGAAAGTCTAAAGAGCATTAACTCATTTCTTCCATACAGCAAATAGTTACCAAACATTTTTTTTACACTTTATGTATCTCTTGCAACCTAGAAACTTAGTCGATTTAATACTTTTTATGATTAAGGCTACCTATCAAATATTCGTTAAGTCGTTTTCCAAAAAAATATAAAGAGCTATTTTAAATAAACATTTAATAAAACGCGTATATAAAATAATACGCGTCTGAATTGTTGTTTGCCAGTTGGTGTTTATAGTTTAGTAAGTTGCTTAAAGTTTTTCTACCTACCTATATCAGAACAACAATAAACTTTACACTTCATTTTTTTAACAGCAACTACACCAGCACTCGTTCAGTGAACACAAATCATTTATTTAAACACATTACACGCATTATTGTGCATTAGACATCAAGGTACATTAAATACCTAGTTAAAGACTGAACCATTACCATTGAAACCCGGTGATAATGACCAAGACTGGGGGCTAAAGTGCTTTCGAACGCATCGAGAGGGCGAATAAATGGCTTTCGGGAAGTTCGGTTACCTATTTGTTACCAAAACCGTTTACGTAACCTTATCGCATTCTAGGATCTAATGAACACCGCTTTTCAATCAAGAATGTCTGTATTATTGAAATGAAACTACTTTAGAATCATTGTGATTTCAATACGGGTGCAAAAAAAAAAGAACGAAAGGTAAGAGACACAAATATATATTCATCTCGTTCTTTTGCAGGTAAGAGACACAAGTATATATTCATCTCACCCTTTTGTCGATTTACTGAAGTTTTACTTCTATCGTGTGTGAATTGCACACACACCTTTTTTTAGATAGTAGGTACATGCAAAACGGGTATCTCTCCCTTTTTCACTTTTATGTTAAAATAACTCAATTTAATTTTAATAATTTTAAATATCTACTCTACTCTAGTGCAAAGATATTTTTTTAACTTTGAAATTGAATCAGTGATCTATTAATAAAGCCTTATATTTTCGTTATTTTTTTTATTTTGTAACGTATACATCTATGCACGTACAAATGCGTGTTCGTACGTATGTTTGTGCTTCGTATGGCTGTGCGTAAGAGTTTTCAAGTATGTTTGCACGAGTTGTGTGTTTAGATTAGTGTACTGTATGCGCGCGTGTGTATGTGCTTATGGGTGCGAGTGTGCTAGAGTACATGCGTGGGTATGTCTAAGGAAAGGAAACAATTTTCTAAAATTCATATTAATATTATTGGTCTAAGAACCGAATCCAGGTCGACTTACACCGAGTTGATAATAGCATGAAAACCAATTTCATAATAATTTAGTTTATCACAAAATATATTAAAAATGGGTAACCTTGAAAAAACCTGGACAAAACATTTGCAGAAAGTATTAAAAAAATATTTTCTTAATAATTGTTGCAATATTAAGATAATAAGAAAATTTTATCACGACTTAAAGTTTTAGACGTATGTCATGTTCAGAATTTGGGTTGCCTGATATTTATCTGGATTGCCCAATGTAAGTAATAGTGTAATATCTATTTTGATACCAGTAACTTTCACGGGATTGGATTCCAAACACAATAATATAGGGTTTCCTACAAAAAAAAACTCGGAATAATGAAATACGTTTCATTAAACTATCAGCTCGATGTAGGTTTGGATCTTCTACTATATGTTGTTTGGCTAAGTGTTGATCGATGACATTATCAACATGTATAAAGTTACTATAAATGGTCACGGCGACGCTGGCAATTTCGTGTATGTCCTTTATTCTTATATTTCTCAACATTATTTCCGTCTTTCTTAAAAGCGGTGTGTTTGGATATGTCAACATAAGTCAATTTTATCTGATGTTGGAACATGATATGGGTAGCTGGGTGCGAAAGTGTACAATATAATGTGCTGTCAATATATTTTATAAATATTTGTTTACGCTTATTGTACCAACACAGCATATACTTGCAAAAGTATATTCTGTATTAAATATTTCGTAGTTAAGCAAGGAGGACAGAAATTGTGAAGTCATTGTATAAGTACGTAAGTGACTTTTAGATGCCATGTACCTGTGTCGATAGTTTATATACATATATATTTTTTTATTCATTATATATATTAATTTAGTAATGACAATAGGTTAAACTAGACAGCAGAGTTCTGGGACCACTTAGCCGAATGGTATCACCATCTCACCTTTTCCTGACGCCATGACGTTAGTGCTTGCCAACATTATCACGGTGCAATGTCGTCATAGTGCATGATCTTTATTTTGCCAATACTCAAAATTTAATTGTATTAGCAATAAAACAAAATTTTTAACAACCCTCGCCGAAACTTTTGAGGAAGTATAATATAGCTAAGAACCATCTCGTTCGCGTCAACTTTGTAACAAAAAAGGAATTGTAATTGGTCCATCCATTCAAAAGTTATGATGCCACAGGCAAACACACACGCACACACGCACGAACTCACGCACGGAAGCGCAATGTGTACTCGCGCTCGCATATATATTACAAAATGAAAATTGAAAGAAAATATAAACATTTATTTTACAGACTTTTTTACAGGATATTACTGAAGATAATATAAGTATTCCACCTAAACCCAATAATCATACATCCTAATCTGTTCAGCCGTATAGAAATTATGTCGGATTAAAAAAAAATGGATTTATCATCAACATGTAGAGAAAAAATATTTTTTATGTGCATGCAATCGTTGGTAAACAAAAATGTTTATTTCATGAAACAATGTTATTTAATAATTGTATTTCTAAATTAAAACTCAACACTTTTTCGAGCATTCATAGAAAAACAAACTTTAAAAATTAATTAAAAAATATATACCTTGAATCATTGTATAAGTTGTATCCACATTCAATTTCGATCGCATCCTTTGAAGACTACCTCCAGAACGACAGTTCTATGAAAACTTTGCTATTATTCGCCGCTATTTCCGTGAACTTTCTTATTATGAATATAGCGAACTTTTCCAACTCCTGTTAAATATGTTTTCATGAAAATCTTGTCGACTTAACATATAAGTATCTACTATTAAAAGCTATTTCGCTAAAGTTAAAGTGGTCTTATCGTGTCTACAAAACTCGAATTATCTTTTACATTTACAATAAGAGATATTTCTTTTGGAAAATATATTTCAGAAAGGGAATTTAGAATTACTTAATGACACTCTTTCGAATCCAAATTTTTGTAGTGAAATTATTTTTGGTTTTTTGGTATCACGAAAAATTAAGACCAATATTAGTTAAAATCTAAGCTATTTTAATCAAAATTGGTTTTGTAACATCGGATACATTTTTGATTCAAGGAAACGGAAATAGATATATGGCGTTTACTACTACGAGTCCATGAAATGTTTAATAAAAGTAAAATAACATGTTATTCAGAACTGCTATTTACCCACAATGCTTTTCCACTGAGTCACCAATACATACTGTTCCCGTTGTGTGGAGTTATTATGAGCCACTGGAAGTACGAAGACTACATTTATTTAGAAGATTTGGTCATAGTCACGCAGTTCAGTTTGATATACTAAAGTCTCCTGGCTACTCTATCCTCCAGGAACACCCCAAGTATGTACTGACGAGAACAAGACTGAATAGGGTGGATAGTGGAACCAATGTGTTCGATCTGCTACACAGCACTCTGCCACCGAATGAATGAATGAATGAATAAAAAAACATTATATTCTATTCTAGTTATGATTACTGCCGGTTAGATTGGTAGCACAGTATAATGCAATTAAAAAAATATAATATATTATAAATAAATATAGTAGTTAAATTATGCGCCTCGGCTATATTTGTCAAGCTTCGGAAATCCGAATGTATTTTTAAGAAAGAAAATATAGAGTTGTTATTATTACACATAATTAATCATTTCGCTTAAATTTGGATAAGGTCAGCCAATTTAAAAATAAAAGTATAAAGTGTAAAAAGAGTAAAAAGTGTAAAGCCGAAGCTCATAATTTAAAAAGTAATACTGTACGTACTTTCTTGTTATCAAAGTAGATATTATAGTCTGCATTATATAAGAGTATAATACAAGAGTATAATACCAGTTTAAATTATAGAGTACTTTAGTTCACGTTTATTAATAAGATGGATAAGGTTGATTACTTTTTTGATATTGGTCGATAGACGCACTATTTTCTAAAAAAATCTTTGTAGTTTTTGAAATACTATATCAACCACAATGTTAGTGATGTATCCAGGTGTTGTGGTAAGAATAAGAAGACGGTGAATGCTAATACCCGAGTAATGGTAAAATTCTACCACTAAATGATCAAAGTGTCGATTTTTTTAAAAATATAAACTTAATATGAATTTGAAAAAAAAGTATCTTTACCCTCATATCCCCGAAAAATTAGGAAGAGGGATAACCATTGCATTCGCGACTGAGATAGGTGACAACTTTGTGCCCGACCTAGATCGAACCTGGTGCTTTATTGAATTATCTCTATTACCGGACTATTACGTCAAGGATTCGATATATAGTTTTAGAAAGCATTTATGCTTCATAGATATATATAAAACGATTATAACAATTGCAAAAGTATTATATTTTTAGCGCTAGTGAATTGTTATGAATGTTTTACCGAATGTACATGAAGTGTTATGAATGTTTTATCGAATACATATAAAGTCAATTAACAAAAAAATGTAAATCGATCTACGGATCCATAAACATTGTTAATTACGCATGAACAAACATGTCTCTTTATCCACATATCTGCTGAATGAGAAATCCTTTTAAACTCAAAGGTAGCTGAAATACAAGCTTTGCATTAAACGGAGCAGTAATTAATCCGTACCTTAAAACGTGAAATGGGATTTGCAAGGATTTTTTGAAATGTTAAAAATAGCGTCGCCTGGAACATCATGGAGGGTCGCTTGCAGTCCCAAGCGATTCTGTCAAGCATCTTCACTATGCAGTGGTTTGTGTGAGGGGTGTTTTTGTCGAAGCGCTCTAATAGAGATGCACATGCACTGACGACGCGCGGTTGACAGAATCTGAAAGAGGATATGTATTTAATTTAATTTTAGTTAATTACGAGTACGGCGACGGCCGACCTGTTTTATGCGAACGCAAATTTGTCGGTGCTTTGTTTGGATATATTATGTTTATTTACACTCATTACATTTTAATTAGAGTTAAAAACATAGGAACTTTATAGAAAATTTCAATTTGTATTTATTTATTTGTAGAAGTAGTTGCAAAATAACGACTACTCCTGGCCTAGTGGCGTATAAATATTGTTTACGAAAAAAGTACATTTGAAAAAAAATAATTGCAGCAATCAGTTTCATTATCTCACGTACGCAGACATTTACCGTCTTATTAATAAACCCAGCGTAAATTACGCCTAGGTTCAACCTGGTTTTAGTCTTTATTACAGTGTGATACAGACTATAACATCAACTTAATTTTATTCCTTCGTTAGTCTATGTTTATTGATAAGACGGTCAGGGTTCAATGCAGAAATAGTAATACTCTACTACTAGTTGCATGCCTACATTTATATAATTATCATAAATAAAATTTAAGAAAATTATTAATTTATATTACATACTAACATCTTGTCAATTTCCAAATATCTAAATCTAAATTATATTGTTCTGCTAGTCAGTTGTAATTTTAATACAAATTCACATAGAGAAATAATAAACATTATAAAACATTAATTTAATACCTTATTACCAGTGTAACAACATGATCTTAAAAGCCGTTTTTATTGTGGGAGTTCGAAAAAGTTACAGTGCACTAACAGTCTATAGTAGTGCATGCGAAACTTCGCCGTAACTTTTTGGAGATATAAGTTATGTTTTAAATGTATAGAAGAGATGTTATAAATTTATCTCCAAATGAAGATAAGTCCAATAGCAAAATAAAAATACAACGATAAAAACAAATGTTTATTTTTGGGATACCTGTAGTGATTTAGGATACCATGCCATATAAATGGTACACAGTACAGTTCAAGGTTAATAAGGTTTGTCCTGGTTGCCGGGGGAAATTATTTTGCTGTTTCTTCTCTTGGAAACGGTGTTAGTTTCCGATAGATTAGGGTTAAAATTAATCACAATGTAAAAATGGTTTTAATGTATTACGAATTCTTTAATAAACATGAACAAGTAATTTGTTAACATCTTATAAATTTACCAATATACAATATAACTAATTTGCTCGAATATTAAAACATAACATATAAATATTTGCACGCAACAAAATGGTGGAACGTTGCTCATATATTTATGTAAACTTCTAAATACACATATTCCGAAAAAAAAAACTTTTATTTTCATTAAAATCGTCGGTATTCATAATATAGTCGTTAATTTAGTAGTTGAAATGTCAGCGCCACACTCTTAGCATAGGTACGTATCGTGACACCCCTTTGCACTTAAATAACGTGGTACGAAAAGCTACATCATAGCCTCAGCAGGTTTGTCACAACTCACAGCATACACTTTATGAATGTTGCACGGTACTGCCACAAACATACACTTGCAATGTATTTATATACGTTATATTTTTTTTTAACTTTTGTGTAGAACTATTAAAAAAAATGTTTCAGAGACTCGTTTACGGATTTTGTAGTGGAACATAAATAAGTATTTTAACTACATAATATGGGGCAATTTTTTTTCTTTCTTTAACACGTACATAATATGTACTTAAATGTTCATATCACAATTTATGAAAAATAATATATTACTTTTATTCTAAGGTATTTTCACGCCCATATCCCTGAAGAGGTCGGCAAAGGCACAACGAGGGCACCCACGACTAGCCGAAGACATTAAGTCCCATAATGTGATAGGTGGCAAATCTATTAAATTGTGACAAACATTTTCTTTTTGTTGTTCATGAAATCAAGTCTAACACCTGGACCGCTAGACCACAGAGGCGATTCTTTTGTTCTATTTAATATTAATAATTAAAATCTTAATATATATAAATTACGTGTCACGTTGTTTGTCCGCGATGGACTCCTAAACTACTAAACGGATTTCAATCAAATTTGCACACTTACATCTCAATTTATGATCAAATTTTACCATCCGAGAGAAGCCGGAACAGGCTAGTGTTCTATAAATCAAAAGCAAACGGTTCTTCATACGCAGATATGTAAGCAAGTAAGTTCCATACAGTTACGCAATGTGCTACGAACATCGTAGCATCTGCCGGTGTAGCGATACGTAGAAAATACACAAATGTGGCGTAAGACAATGTACGTAGAAACGAGAATTATCGTTTGTATTATTTGTAGGGCTACGTTTGAATCTCGATATTATGCCAATTGGCAATATTGCATGAATCGAGCTTCCAGAGTAATACTACTTACCTGACAACATAACTCACGAACGAATTTGACGACTCTGCGTATGGCTTGTCTGCTTTTGATGACGAATGTCGGTTATAGCAATTCCTTGGTGTGTTTGTCATTAGATGTAGATATTGGACAGTACAAAAGAACTAGTACCGTAGAAATGTAGTTAATAAAACTTACCGCTGAACAAAGTCTTGAAAGTCAAAATCGGTTTCTACAACCGTTGTTGGTCTTTCCTCTTCTTCTTCATCATTAAAAAAAACAGATTTACTTAAAAATAGCTTCCTAAAGCTATTAAAATCAGCGCCATATCGTAACACGAAAGTGCTTTATGTCGCGGCACTATGTCTTGGAAAATATTGTTTCGGAATGTGTAACAGTTTAAAATTTGATGTATTTTAAAGTGATTATAAAATGTATTTAGGGCTGCTTGCATGTATGTTCCTAGTTTAAATTATTTTACTCAGTCTATTATTAAGTTTATTTTAACTTTGTTTTATTCTAGTCACATAAGCAAAGTGTCACAGTGATAACTTTATTTATATGTATGATTTTAATTGATATGTAAAATAAGTTGTATCTTTCGGTTTATGGTAAATAATACGTCTATTATATGCTATACAAGTTCATGTTAGTTTTTAAATATATATATCGTATTTATAAACTCAAATATACAGTTATTTAAGTTCGAATGTTTAGTTCTGTTATATGTCTCGTAAGTCTCATTTTATTGTACAACTACATTTTCGAGCCAATTGTGAGTTTTCTCACATAATTATAAAAAACGGCTAGTAACATTAAAGGGTTCCGTAAACATCCGTCATAACAATATATTTAATCCAGGAACGTGCAAGCTACACTTTGACAACTTTTTTGGAAAAATGTTGAAACAAAGTACTTTAGTAGCCAATTGTAATGAGACCATTGATTGTGAATTTATAAGAAATATCATTGAAATATTTAGAGGACGTTATGTATAAATTATCCTACTTTTACTAAAAAACAATCACAAAGTAGCTACAATAGTTTACAAGTTTTCTATAACATCTAAGTTAGGATGAATATCTGTATTTCCTAGTCAGATTTTTAGCGAAACCAAAAAAAAATAAAAATAAATAAATTGCTAAATAGTAATACATTACATAATAAAGAACATTTAAAATTCAAAGAAAACCAAATCAGAAATATGTGATATTTCCACACTCTTGAGAGCAATAAGATGGAAGAAAACAAGGTCGTAACAAAGTTACAGTTTGCTAACATTTCATTTCCGTTACTACTTACTCTATTCAATGTCTAACAATCGTAAACAAACATAGCGTGAAGAGAGTAAATATGCTTCGTAGATGTAACTACGCAAGATTAGCTATACATACGTATGAAGCATCTACATTTGTTAGTAATGAGTCAAGTGGCTAGCGTACACGCCTAACTACACCGACCAACCACGAGGCTCGGGTTCGATTTCCGACGGGGGCAGGCATTTGAGTGATGAACATTTAGATGTCTGCAGTCTGCATTTCCTGGTCTGGCTGTTTATTAAATATATTGTGGTATCTATTTAGGTATTTCCATGCATTGGTATAGTTGACTAACAACTAACTAAGCTAATAACTAAGCTTGTTATTTGCTTACTTTGGGGTTAGATTCAATTTGTGTGACTTGTCCAGGGATTATTGTTTATTTATTTATTATTAAATATACTTATATTTATGTAAGATAAGTTAAACATAAATTCATATCTTCAAGCCAAATCCCTTATCGATATATCGATGTTATTTTTTTTTATAAATAAAAAAATTGTTAAGTTTGAAATTGACAAACTTTGAAAATACTGAATCATTTTTAGTCACCTGTAGCAACGTTGTCCAGAATTATTTTTTGTCTTAAAAATTGATCGTAAAATTAAGTCACGGAGTAATAAATAAGTAATAAATATCCCTGGACAAGTAACACAAATTGAATCTAACCCAAAGTAAGCAAGTCATATGCTTGCAGAATCTATACTTGTTATCGTTGGCTCTCGGTGTTTCCACTATACACTTTATTTAACACTTTATGTTACGCTATAGCCAATCGTTTCAGTTCAGTTTAAAAGTCTGTTACAATTTTACTTTCAGTTCAGTTCTAATAGGTACTGAACGTTAAATTAAAACCGCCTTTTTATCTTTAGTTATAAAGCCCTGATGATGTTGTAAAAAGTGAAACCGGTTGGCTATAGCGTAACATAAAGTGTAAAATAAAGTGTAGATATATTGGAAAATTTTTTATCTAAAAAAAGCGTGGTATATGCATGTGTTATGGGTGTGATATATAGAAATACTTAAACAGATACCAGAATAAATTTAATGAACACCCACACCCGGAAATATAAACATCTAAATGTTCATCATACAAATGCCTGCCACCGTCGGGAATAGAACCAGAATCTCGCAATGGTAGTTAAGCGTGTACGCTAGCCACTCGACCAACGAGGCAATCATATTATAATTTTATTTTTATAATAATATTCTCATGAATTAATAGGAATATTTTTTTGTTAATAGTTTTAAAAAAGAAATAATTGCAGATTGACAAAACAGATTAAAAAGAAAACGTGGATGGATGTAGGAACTCGGGGAGACCTAGGTTGACATTCCACGATCAAATTAATTGGGTTTTATCCGAGGAACTGTCATGAATGTCAAGGGTCTCCGGCATATTAATATAAAAAGAGTAATTAATGCAAAGAAAGCTAGGCAGGTCTGCAAGTAAGTAAGTAAATAATTGCAATTCTGACGTAACAAAATAATTTGGTCTTGATTCTAGTTTTGTTTGAGTTACTTCGAACACAAACGAAGTATCTAACAATAGTTTTTATATTTTTTATAACTTTCACACAACGCAAAGTGTAATACTTTATTTAAAGATTTATACTTATACTACTTCTCCTTATTTTATAAATATGGCTTTCAATCGTTTTCAAGACTTATTTAGCCAATGTCAGGTACGGATACTTAGACTAGTCGACCCAGCAAACTTCGTATCGCTTGACAATGACAGCTACTACATAATATTTAATGCTTCGATAGTAGCGCCGTCTGCCGGATCCAATATAAAACATTCCAAAAAGAAACGTATACTTACAAATAAAAAAAATATTAAAAACATTTCACAGTGGACCAAATTGTGAATATAAACAAAAAATTCATCAAAATCGCTACAGTCGTTTAGGAGTTCAGTGACAAATACACGAACACAAAATATATATATATACATATTAAGATTTCCTCATGCAATATAGTTCGAAAGAAGTTTAAACATCACATAATGAGTTGACCTAGACGCGTCGAGTAGTGTTTGAAGACTAATCAAACGAAAAGCGTTTGAACGTGCAATAAAATACAAACGTAGTTTTTGTAATAGAAGGAATTACTAGGGGCACTACTTGCGAATATACGAGTATGATATGGAATGTTGTGTCAGCATCTAGCGAAGATAATATCGCGCCTTCGTAGTGTTTTCAGAAGATACCGGTCCGGAAATCCGTATAAAATACATCCGAGCTACACAATAAATAGTGACGATGTTTCTGTTGCACTATCGCCACCCTCTATCAATCGAATACCAAATATAAATTATCTAACTGTGCAGTACAATTATGTCAACATGTTAAGGAATAAGGTATCAGTCATTAATTAATTTTTGTTATAAAAAATAAAGAGAAATAAAAATACTCCCTGCGAATATGTTTACAAATTTAAAAAAATGTCTCCCATGTTGTATTTATCTCGTTTGCTTTTAAATGGGGTTTTTTAAAATGCTGATGCGGGTTAAGAAAAATATTAGAATAGAATATATTTTTATTCACATTCATCTTACAAGAGGTACTTGTGACGAGTCTATATAATACTAAAACTACCACCGGATCGGAACGCGGCCACACACTGAGAAGATCCGGAAAGAAACTCAGAGGACTGTCCTTTTTTCCTTATTCTATACAAATTACATATAATTACTAGTATGAGATTGGTATGAGAAGCAATTAATCCCAAGCACTCTTATCCGATAGATATTCATCAACGGTATAGTAATCTTTTTTATACAATTTCACTTTGACACATTTTTTAAATTTATTTAATGGCAGGTCTTTCATAAAATTGGGAAGTTTATTGTAAAAGCGTATGCATTGGCCCATGAAAGAATGACTAACTCTGTGGAATTGAACAAGAATGTTTTAATTCCTCGTATTTACATTATGTATATCACAGTTTGTTTTAAATGAATGTAAATTCTTCTGAACATATATTAAAATTTCATAGATGTACTGGGAAGTAACAGTTAAAATATTAATTTCTTTGAATTTTTCTCTAAGGGAAACTCTTGGACCAAAGTTATAAATTTCACGTATGGCCCTCTTTTGTAAAACAAATATAGTATTTACATCGGCAGAACTCCTCCAGAAAAGAATTCCATATGACAAAATGCTATGAAAATAACTAAAATAAACAATCCTAGCGGTGTCAACATCGGTTAACTGTCTCATTTTTTTAACGGCATATGCTGCTGAGCTCAGTCTTATTGCGAGCTTTTCATCGTGCAGATCCCATTGCAACTTTTTATATATTGTGATTCCTAAAAACGTTGTGGAATCAACAAGGTCCAATTTGTTCTCATTAAGTTGCACATTGGTTTCTACTTGCCTCACATTAGGCATTGAAAATTTGATACATTTAGTTTTTTCAATCAAAAAAAGATTATTTACATTGAACCAGTGCACAACTTTTGAAATCGCAGTGTTCGTTTCGTCATACTTACCTAGTTGCCTCTTCACTTTAAATAAAAGTGAAGTGTCATCCGCGAACAATACAATTCCGTTTTTATCCCTTACGTAGTAAGGTAAATCATTGATATATATAAGGAACAGAAAATGCCCTAGAATTAAGACCTGGGGAACACCCATTGTAACAGAAGCACCTGTCGATTCGATACCATTAATCTCAACCTTCTGAATTCTCCCACTCAAATAACAAATCAGAAGGTCGAGTGCTTTATTTCTAACTTTATAATGGCATAGTTTCCTGATCAATGTTTCATGATTAACGCAATCGAATGCCTTGGACAAATCACAGAATACATCAAGGGCATCCTGTGAATCCTCCCAACATTCATAGATTTTCTTCAATAATTCCACACCAGCATCGACCGTCTATCTATCCCTTGTAAAACCAAACTGTTTATCATGAAAATATAAGCCTAATTTGTTAAAATGTAACAACATTTGATTAAGTATATTTTTTTCAAATATTTTACTCAGGGTAGGTATAATGGAGATAGGTCACTAATTGGAGAGATCAGTTGAACTTCCAGATTTAAGAAGAGGTATAACTTTACTAAGTTTCATCAGATCAGGAAATACTCCATGAGTAACACAGTAATTAAATATTATAGCTAAATAAGGAGCACTAACGTTTATTACTGAAGCAATATTTTTTATAGAATTTCCTCACAATTCTAATGTATTTTTAATCTTTAATGATTTAAATGCTTTATCTATATATTTTGCCTCAACAAATAAAAATTCGAAATTGTTTTTGCACTCACTAACGTATTGCTTCAACAATGTTTCTACAGTATTAGATGATGAGCTAAGGGCTTTAGTAGTGTCAGCTGCAACGTTGGTGAAAAATTTTTCAGACTCCGTAGCTACTTCAAATTCTCCTTTTATGTCCACATCATCAATCTTCAATTTATATTCTTCATTAGAAAATCTATTTTCCCAGTTTCACAATTAATAATATTCCATGTGGCTTTTATTTTATTTGTTGATTATTTTATTATATTTTTTAAATACTTAGATTTTGCGGTAATACAAGCCTTTTTAAATGTTTTTGAATATTTTCTTACATATTCCTTAAACTCAATGCTATGATTATATGCTCTTTCATTATATAACTCATATAACTTTTTTCCACTTTTATAAATTCCCGAAGTTGCCCATTCACTAAAATCTCTACGATTTATATACACTGACATTTTTTAGGTGTAAATGTCTGATGGTGCACTGCTTGTATCAAGGTAAAAAGTGAATAGTATAAAAGGTTTGGGTCCTCATGATAAGGCAACTTTAGTAGTTTTTCCATTAAGACAGTATCAAATCTTTTTAAACGATTTGCATTAACAGGAACAAAAACAATGTCTTTTCTGTGAGCATTTTTAATTATTTTTTACATATTTTAGTAAATGTATTATCAATACAAGTAGAACTAGTAGCTGTTATCCTAGTAGGCCCAAAGAAAATATTGTGCAAGTTGTATGACCTAAAGAGATTTAAAAACTTTAGTGACCGAGTCGACGATTCTAATATGTTTACATTGAAGTCTCCACAGATAATAACATTAGTTTTTGAATTAGTGGTTTTAAACAAGACCTCGTCCATTCTCATTTCAAATTCATAATAAAGTGTACAACGGGGCTTATATACGCTTACAACAATAGGTATTGAAATCAATATTGAAAGTTAATCAAAGGAAAAATTGAAAATAAGTACTTATCATGTTAAATTACTACATAGTATAAAACTAAGTCGCTGTCCCTGTGTACGATTAGATCTTGAAAACTAAGTCAAGGAATTTTAAACCGGGTTTTTAATAGACAGTGATTCAAGAGTTTACATGGATAATACCAAGTTTGTCCAGTTGTGTGAAGTTGAGACGGGCTGCTAGTCTTAAATAATACACGTAATACATTTGCTAGGCATAGGGATTAAGCAATCTAGGTGAACAATCTAATAACGTAATTTGTTAAAATATTGTTTTAATCCAGTAAGCCAGACTATTTATTTATTTATTTTACACTTTATTGTACACGTAATATAAAATTGACAATGAGAAAATATAAATATTGTACAAAAGGCGAGCTTATCTCTTACAAGAGATATCTTACAGCTAACCTAAGATAGAGAAAAACGATATAAAATAAAAAGCGATAGGTAGACAGTGTACAAGCTTAAGATTAAAGAGATAAAAAAAAATTAATTAAAATTATGAACTATTTTACATAAATACTTACTTAATACTAATATAAATAATAAAAAAGGTATATAAAAAAAACTAATATAAATGGTATACATACTAATAGTTAAATCCTAACAATAAGTGCTACCATTATGGACTAGAGAAGTAAAACAGTTTTAAACGATTTTTAAATGAGGTTATGGATTTACTATTTCAAATATCAAGGGAAAGGGAGTTCTCTAGCCTTATAGCATGAACTGTGAAAGAGTGAGAATAAAAACTGGAGTTATGAGTAGGAAAACGTAAAAGTGCAGCAACGGAAGGACGACAAGGGGAACCCGGAGGATGAAGGAAATGGAAACGCTCTTTCAAATATTTTGGAGCATTAGGGTTAAAAATGATATTAAAAAGGAGACACAATAGATGAATATTTCTGCGCTGACGAATGGGAAGCCATTTCAGTTGGACGCTGTGTAGGTTGTGTCGTATTGCGGTTTTGGGAGAAGCGTATCGGTGAACGTATTTAAGAAAACAAAGAAGGATCCAGGGCCCCAACTTGGCAAAACATTGCGAACATCTTTGGCGGCCAAAATATATAACCACCTGAAAATCTATCTGCTTCCTATACCTATTCATACTTTTTGGCTACTACTTTGATTTATGTAGAGCGTGACAGTCAAAAAAATTAGTCAGAATATAAAAATAAGGGCAATGCTTACTCGTCAGTTTCATGTGATTGAATTTTAGATGGTTAACTTTTTAATTTTAGAACTGTATCGTAACTTTTATCAATTGACGATACTAAGGGCTATAAAATATATGGAATGTTGGTTCAGCCTGTGACAAATACATACTTGTGACAAATATCGATTTCTATCTTTTTCATCTGCGGCGTATCAATCACTCGCGTCAATGTCAATTCTTTCACGAAATCCACTTACTGATCGTAGAATCTTGTAAACTCGTCAGTAAACGCAAACATTATAAAGTTTTTACTTTTCACATAACAAATGTGCAGCCATTAACGTAGTTTAATTTTTATGGTATACAAAAATTAACAATAAAATTCATCAGTTTTAATACGTTTATACAAGATGCATCCTTTGTTAACGAGGCAACATGCCGTTAACAGTTCCACTTTGGTGCAGAAACTCGTATTCGTTTAAATCATAAAATTCTATACAGTTGGATGCGTTTTAATTACTAAAGAATTTATATAATAACTCAATAGAATTTATTTGTAACGAGCTGTTGCCCGCGGATGTAATAAAGCTTATAGTCTTTTCCAAATGTAATTAAAAAAAGTCACTGACCATTAGTATTGGAGTTTTGGCGCCATCAAGAGAAAAGATGGTCGAAATTTTTTCATAATTATTGAATTTCGTGTTGATATTGAGTGAAATTATTCAATTTTGGTGCCATTTTGTACAATTTTGTTCAGTGAAAGTGCACAAATGAAATAATCGTGAAGACATTAGCGTATCGTGTATTTCCTCGTTGCCGCCAAATCTCATTACATGAGCTTGAGTAAACAGGCCACCGCCTTACCCAAGAGCCTGACATGACTTCCTGATGACTAATGACTGCATTAGTCATGTCAGGCTCTTGGGACATCAGTATGTCTAATTAAAATTAATTGAAATTGATATAAAATTTGATGCAAATTTCAACTTGACTAATGGCTAAATACTAACGTGAAGGCCAAAACCTAAAGAAAGACCATTAGTATTATGTTAATGCTGAATGAAACCAAAAGCGTAGTTTTTCATACGAATACCTATTGTGTATAGTGTGTTGTTTACGCTGTAAACCCTTCACGTGGTAAATGGTAAGATGAGCGACGTGGTCATCCAGGTCCGTTAAACCTATTTTTATAAAAGACGGGGGTCTCATTCCGATGTCATTTTTTATGTGAAAGGTCAGCAAACATGTGCACAGTTCCTCTGATAAATAAGAGACAACCGTGGCCTGTAGACACCAGAGATGTTACAGGTGTCAGCTGTCCTGTGGCCGGGATTCTAGGCCTATTGCGCAAGTCTACTGGCTACCCTACACTCCAGGCCAAAACATGACAAAGTCATTACGGAGGCAGAAATCGGGAAAGCGGTGGATCTCTAACCGACTTAGTAGCTGCACTGCACTCGACCACCAACGGTCTAGAATCTAGATGGTTAGGACCCATTTAACCTGTGATCGCACCTAACGAGCTGCCTGGCAGAGGCATACGGTCTATACAACTCAGTGGGCCCGGACCAACACAGGGATTAGTTTACTTTTATTTATACTGTTATATAATTTACATATAGTCTTAGCTGACTTGTCGTGTTACAGACACGACAAGTCAACTATCTTTCCGTCTAATTTTATGATTATAATAAATGCAAAAGCTATAAAAATTACAGATTTAAATTTATTTGCTTGCAAATGAAATATTTCACTAGAAATATATTAAGTACTAGCTGCCTGTTCCGGCTTCGCTCGGATGATAATTTTTTGATCATAAATTGAAATGTAAGCTATCCTATCCTTTAAGCTAGATCACATTTAGATGCCTGCATTTTCGAGTCAAGGTTTTTATTAAAATTTTTCTAGCATATGTCCAAATATTTTTATGTATCACAATCATTGACAAGCACCCATATCACCAGCTTATAGTTTGCTTACTTTAGGGTTAGATTCAATTTGTGTAACTGTCCAGGGATATTTATTTATTATTTGACATAATATTTTGATTTAATGTTCATTTACTGGAGTATGTAGTTTTACGAATTATGGATAGAATTAAAAATGTATGTAGCTAACCTAACCTAACCTTCTTCTTCGTTATCAGAATTTTCTTGAGTTTTATTTTCCTCATCTGAAAAATAGAAAAAAAATTTGAACTTTTCAATGAATATAATATCCTCCATCCTTTGAATCATCCTTTGAACATAATATCCTCGCTACTCTATTTTGCAAAGATTGATAAAATGCGTTTTCACCGTCTAACTTAGTAAATAACATATATTTATAATAAACTGCTTAAATGTGTTCTTACAACAATAAATCCCTTTAAGTCGTTAACTTTCACCTTCTTAGGTATAGTATAGGTATATTCTATAGGTATAGTCATAAGACACATTCTACTACACGCTTTGTTGTAAATGGGTGGCGGGGAACATCAAATCGACCTCTATGCGCGATGTTGCAAAGGTTTGAAATAACCTTGGACTGTCATGTGACAAATTGCTACATTTTGAAAGAGCTCCTGAGTAACTTTATCAAAATGAATTTTAAAGTAAAAACATTAAAATTAGCTATTTGAGTCACAAAACGTGCTGTTTCGTAATTTGTGAAAAATATTTGAAGTGAAGCTAACTTAAAAATACAATTTTAATAAATAAACATGGAGGTGTGTACGTCATCGTGCATCGTATACGTAGCATACGTGGGCTTAGTTTGTTTCTTCCTATATGAACGCTGATTTCGTGTGACACCTTTGCATTTCTCATAGAAACATACGTATCTTGCGCAACGCTATCGTACACGTCCTACGCATATGTAGATCTGTCGATCCAGATCTGTATGGGAAAGGCGATGATCAATCCTTCGTTGGAAAAAGACAGATTCCAGTAGTCATTTCAGTGTGTGATATTGCCCAAATTTTCTTGTCTTTTATTTATTATCAGTAAACTTGCATTTTCTTGCTCCTTAAACTATGATTTTTTTTAAATAATACGTTTTCGCAGATCGCTACTGTGGTTTTCACTTCCCCTGTGGTTTGCAGCACCGACACCAATATAAAAAAACACTACTTAGATTATAGTGTACCTAGCCAATTTTCAGCAATTTTGACGATCGACTTCAGTAACACTATTCTTCGAGCACTATGATAGGTCTCACTGCCAAAATAGGTCTCATTGGACAGTACCTACTGTGTCAAAAGTCACAAGTACATATTTCCAATTAAACAATTAAAAGTAATAAAATTATGATGTCTAGAAGTAATAATTCTGTATTTTTTTTGCAAGTTAAAAACAGAACATTAACTAACCATTTTAACATAAGCCAAAAAACTTGATTTTTAGCTTGCTTTTACCTATGCCTTCGTTCTTGCAAGAAAGAATTTATTTAAAAATATACAATCTTATCTTATTTTGAGTTTGTATCTAATTACCTAGTTTTCAATAAATCAATCAATAAACAAACCTAAAAGCTAAAAGTGGAAAAGCGAATGTTTGAGCTTACTTAGTACAATTTTGTTTACTGAACAACAAATAAAAGGAATATTATAGGATCATCGTTATCAAAATGTTACTACGTAAGCAAAATAATTTGTGTATTGCGAAATGCTGAATAACGAAATTGTTTTTTTTATTTAACCCTTTTGAGTAAATTTACTATCCAATATTTGGTAGTGACCTTTCTGAGATTAGAATTGTTGTTTTATGATATAATTTATATACTTACTGCATATTGAAAAAAGATACTTCGATTTTATTTATAACATGTATGCCAAAAGCTAAATCACTAGTTTTTTACTCTGCATATGAGTTCGAGAAATAATTTTGTTTCTTTTACCTTCTTTTACTTTTAAATTCGTACAACTTTGAAATTCAGAGCATTTAATTATTGGCACTTTATAAAAATGTTTTAAATATAATTAATTATTTGAATGACATTTTAGTTTTTGTTATTTTTGGTTGTAAGTGTTTTATTTTTATAAGTATTTGCATTGACTGTATGTTCTACATATCTTCATCCTCCCTATTTTGGATTTGATGGGAAAAAACTTTCAGAGGCTTGCCTTTTGTACAATTTTACATGTTTACTTGGGTTTATTTACTTATTGCCAATAAGGAATTAAATAGGTAAATAAAAAAAATAGTATCAAAGACGCTGTAGACATTTGCGTAAAGTTGACAGTAGGTACTTTTCACTACAGCGCATTACTTACCAACAGTTTCTTCGACTCCTAAATCGGTAGTGTAAATAGTTTCAAGCATCTCTCGTTCCTCTTCTTCACCTATATCACTAGATCCAAATACTCCCTCTTCAGGCCACATCTCCCTGAGAAAGTTGTTTGAGTTGTTTAAGATGTTACAGCGGTGCCTTGTCTTGAGTAGCATACAAAGTACAAAATTCGAATTTGGCAAATGAATTTCGTAACATAGTTTGTAAAATACACGGTTGGTCCGAGCTCCTTTACAGAATAGACCATTTGCTATTTTGTGTCACTTAACATACCATACCAGTCATACCATCAGTTAACACCTTGACATGTGAATAGGTGGTAGAGTTCGTAGCGACTCACAAGACTGGTACTACCGCTTTACCTATTCCTGCCGTCATAACGTCACGACGTGTTCCGGTTTGGAGGGTAAGTAGCCGATAAACTTACTTTTGCTCGAGGCCTAACATACCGGCCTCAGGTTGGCAACGCACCATTACCATCTTTGGTGTCTATAGGCAGCGTGAATTTCTTACCATCAGAAAATCCGTCTGCTTGTTTGCCTTCCAATATCATAAAAAAATCTTGCTTTATATTAATTTTTTCATCGACTTTATTTCCTTCGTAACATTTACAGAGACAATAAAACTCTATCTTTAGATATTCAACATGTTGACTTGTCAGTTTGTTTACACGAACCTTCAGATTCGTAAACATTAGTTTATTGAAATCACAATTGAAAATTAAATTTGTTTACGATGATCACGCGATGTCGAAGATTAAGTTGCAATGTATATTTAATTTTCTTTACGTTCAAAATATTCAACATTTGTTAGTGATAGATTAAAACTTTTGCAACTGATTATAGCTCCTGTAATGTGAAGAATTTTTTCATTTTCATGTGGCTTAAAATACTTACCTATTTAAAAATAGAAAATGACATTTTGCTACCTGTCCCGTTAGGAGTAACGTGAAGATAAGTAAGTAATATAACTATTCATAAATTATTGTAAATTTTAAAACTTTATGACATTTGATTTATTATAAAAGCGATTACTAAATACGATTTTAAGGAATTGCATATGAGACCATTTAGTACAACCTGTGGTCATTTAAGTAAGGCCGCAAAAGCGGAGACGAATCTAAAGGGGGTGCATATTTTTACTATTAAATAAACGTGAGTTCTAAACGGCATATTTTTTTGTATCAATAAATATGCACGTAATAATTAAACTAAAATAAGATATGCTTACTTAGTATACCTACTCATTCTAGTGTAGTTAACATACAGCATTTTGGCAAAATCAGATTCATATAGCTTATTTTTTTTAGTTTAATTACTAAAAGTACAGTAAGTAGTATTTGCTCATACCTTGCAGCACGAAACATCCCTACTGCTTCTCCATCATCATCTTGATCATCTTTGATCTCGCATCAGCTTTTGAATTTTCTTCATACATTCCTTTCTGTAAAGCAAAAAATGTATTAAAATTGTTTGTAGTTAGTCCAAGAAACGTTGCTGTAAGACCACGACCGGTTTGTAAACGAGGCAGTTTCACATCGAACGCCACCTGTCATCCGCCAGGTTCCTGTTCAATTTCCGCGTGAGGAAGGCATAATATGTATGAATGTAGACGTAGTATTTATTTTCATTTCATTTGTCCAGAGATATTTATTTATAATTTAATAGATAACATACATCTCTTATTTCTGTTGATAAGAAACTACCGTGGCCTATAGATATTGAGTATGTTATAGATGTGTTACTGTCCAGTGGCAGAGACGACCAACCAGTCTACTGTGTTTGCTGGCTGCCCGAGACTCTGGGGTGGAATACGACAATACTAAATAAAGTCACTGTAATGGCGGACTATTCGCTACATAGCGTAATAATTTTGCCGTTAACGATCCGTTTAACCTAAGCTCATCTCTTACGAGCTGCCAGGCAGGAAGGCTAAAGTACAAACAAGCAGCCACAGAATCAATCATGCATATAAATCTAGCACAGTTACGACTAGTTCTGAAAGGTAACGCTATACCCAAAACAGCGATACTTTACCTGTATTATGGCCAGTAAGCGATGTCTTCTTGTACTTTGTATTACCACAAAATACAATGTATCGATATTAATTGAATCAATCACATTGTGCATCCATATCGTCCTTTGTTTTATTCAAATCTATCAAGTAGGTATGTGGCATAAACTAGTTTGGCATTTACGAGTAGGTACATAAACAAAAAATCAGTTCATTTATATATTTTGGCAAAATATAACATTTATATATTATATTTAACGAGAAATTTTGAAGTCGAGAAGTTGTCGTAAAAGTTTCGTTATTGAGGGGTAATAAAAACGGTATCCTGTAGGTTCAGCTTTCGGGATTTGGCACCGAATTAGACAGCTCTATATATTCAACCAGGAAATTCAAAATACTACCTACCAGTCGATTTATTTCGGCACGATATGAGTAATGTTAGCCACTTTGTTCATATAATTATAAACTGGAGTTGCCTACCGTACGCATTGTGGAGAATATGTGACATGGCACGTATGGTAAAGGTATTAATATGACAGCCACATCCTACATTTAAAAATATAATCTATTAATTTCGGGAACTGGATTAATAAACTGATGCAATCAGTTAAACAAGGTGTCACCTAATTCTGCCTACATTTTGCCTGCCACTACGACATCTACGCTTGTCAAACGCGTGCAAAGGGTAGTTTAAAGGTATCATCCAATAATTGACCTAAGCTGCAAAAATTAGAGAACAGGGAGACCCTTTCTTGTATGTCTATATATTCTTCTCTTGTTATCTTTTTTTGATGTTTATTTATAAGCCATCTCATAGCTTAGCAAAAAATGCTGAGTCGAGTAATGAGATTTGGGTATAACATTTTATAATAGAAAAACCAACCATGTTACGAATCGCCCAGAATTTTTATTGACCAACTCTTAGTTTTTGTATTTCGTGAAGTTTTTCATCGTGTTGGTCAGGGTCTGTTGACTAGAACAGTCAAGAGAATTGCCTTTCCGCCAGGCAGCTCATATACCTAAAGCAAGCAAATGTTATGTAGGCCATAACCAACAAGACCACTGGAAGTAATATGTTGTGCAACAACTAGCCGGTTAGGGATCTACCGTTTTACCTATTCCTGGTGCCATAATTATTCTATCATGTTCAGATCTGGAGGGTAGGGTAGACGGTAGACTTGCACAATTGGCCTAAAATCCCGAGCACAGGACAGTGACGCACCTATAATAATATGTATGGTGTTTATATAGGTCACGGTTATCTTACCACTAGGAGACCTTTTTAGGGATCCGTACCCCAAAGGTGAAAACAGAAAACGGACCCCTAACCCAGAAAAATGTAACGAGGATAAATGCACACCTGATTACACTCTAATATTAAGTATAATACTGTTTCTGTCATATGCAATTTAAAGAAAAAAAGAAATTCAGACCTTTGACTGTCTATGCGTTCATCAGACGCAGCATCGAAACGTGGAGGAAACTCTTCTGCTGGCGTCCCTAACGCTTCACTTATCCTTGAGCGAACTTCCTCAATTGGCAATTCCTTAGTGAGGGGGTTTGGTTTCTTAACAGTTGCTTTTTTTTGCTGAAAATAGACAAGCATGTTAGCATTTTGAAGTACTCATCCGAATATTAATTTCAAACAACATATTAAACTATGTGGCATAATTTGGTTTCAGTTTGTTCGACTACGGCACTCATACATATACATGTACGAGGTTACTTTTAAGAATCGGCGAAATTTTAATATAAGAAAGTTAAGGCGAAATTACCAGTGCACTTTAAGTATTATTGCCAAATTGTAGTATTTAACGTCAAGGCCTAATAAAAATTATAATAATTGTTTCATAACGCTCTAGTAATTAATGTAAAACGTACCGGTCTGTCATTTTAGGCTTGCTTTGCCAAGATAGCCTCGTCTTAATATATTAGAGTCATTGCATACGATCGTTTATAAAATACTCAAAAATAAGAGTATCTTCACGCCCATATCCCCGAACAGGCAGAGGCACAACCATGGCACCAAGACACTAAGTCCCACAATGTGATAGGTGGCAAGCCTATCGCCAAACAGGCACAGTTCCAATCCCGAGCAACGTTTTTTTTATTGGAAAATTAGAAAAATCCAATTTTCTTTTTGTTGCCCGACCCGGGATTCGAACCCGTCACCTGAAGCAATCAAGTCCAACAACTAAACCGCTAGACCACAGATAAGATAAGAGATAACAAAATCATGTGAAATTATAACGCAAAATCGATTAATTTAGGCACTAACTTTCAAAGTCAAAATGACAGACTTTCGTCATATTTCGATTCAAAGGCGTTGCCAGGGGGGGGGGGCAAGAGCTGCCCTCCCCAAGATTCTAAGAAAAATGATTAAGCAAACAGTCTTATGTCTTTAACTTGACTTGATCGATTATTCTAATACTTTTCCTACTAGTTTAGTTAAAGTAGTCTAGTAGAAAAAGTAGTTTTCTTCTTTTTCTACTAGAGCAAAATGCGAGGCAAGTCAAAAAGTCAAGGGCACGAGGCTCCCGATTGAACCTACAATGTATATTTTTCTCAATCTCTGTATCAATTTGCCCCACCTAGGCCATCGGCTGGCGACGCTTTTGTTTCGATTCTAAAACAAAACAATAAGCTTTCGATTTATTTTGGGAGTCTGCGTCGAGAACCTTTCAAAATCTTGTTTAGCCGCCTTCTTAAAAAACGAGATTATAATATGTTTAACAGCCTGGCCACGGGAAAATCGCTAAAGCGAAAATTCTCACGGTGCGACCGGCGAAGCGTCTAGCGACTGAAAAAATGTAAAGCAATGTTCTTAGCATGCCACGCGGCATGACGACCGGCGTAATGAATCGAGCGAATCGCGGAGGCGACTGGCGGCGCGGCAGGCGAGCAAAACAAACGGGGCGCGAATAGTCGCCGAGCCAGACGCTTCGCCGTTCGCACCGCCGGTCCCCGTGGCCTTGCGTTAACTCTTATGCTATTATTATAGTACTACTATTTAAATTATGCGCTTAGGGCCTTAGGTATACTTTTTGGGTGACCCAATCTAAATTTAAGCGAAATGATTATTTATGTAATAACAACTCTATACAAATATCTTTAAAATACATTAGAATTTCCGAAGCTATATACGTATGTTATTCGATTTATTTTTATTTTTTATTTGAAAGAACCTACTTCTGAGGTACTTCCTATCGACCGATAATGGTTCATGTGGTAATGTAATCATAATATATGTACGCTTTGATTTATTTAAAAATCACAAAGCTTGAAATTCAAAAAAAATATAAAGACCGCACTTTTGTGTTATCCGGACTATTCTGTACAAAGAGCGCTTGAATTGTAATAAAAATAGAAGCCATTCCATGACACGTATAGAAGATATAAATCAGTTTTGTCCTTTTCCAGCTAGCTGGAACACAGAGAAAGAGCTGACGCATACGGCTCAGTTGAGTTGCTTCGTATTAGTTCTGCGTAGTCGATGCCCGTTGTTCCAGACATAAATTGTTTGACGCTATAATCATCGTTCGTCCTCTGAACGGAGACACAGGTAATTGAGATAAAAATAAATATTATATCTTAGAGCTTTGAAATTTATATTGGCTGAGCATTAGGGTTTATGTTCATACACTTTTTAATTGATTATACGTTTTAATAACCTATCGATGTATATCTTAAACACCATCCAAATCAAATCAAAGTGTTGGACTTGCTTCACGAGGTCCCGGGTTCAAATCCCGGGTCGGGCAACAAAACAAAAATGTGGTATTTCCAATTTTATAATAAAAAAAAGTTGCTCGGGATTAGTCATGTGCCCAGGTTGCGATAGGCTTGCCGCCTATCAAATTATGGGACTTAGTGTCTTCGGCTAGTCGTGGGTACCCTGGTTGTGCATCTGCCTACGCCTTCGGGGATTTGGTTGTGAAGGTACGTTCTTTTTAAAGTATGGCTATTATAGCGGTCACTTCCAATCCTTCATTAAACATCGCATGATGGAAAAAAACAATTATTATAAATTAATATCTCTAAATAGTTGATCAAACCGTGAACAATCTTAAATAACGTGCTTGTGTAAGGCCGAGTCCGCACTGTGAATTTTCACCGCGCGGTTTTTTCGCGCCATTTTTTCATAGCCGGTATTTGATTTAGTATCTTAGAGAACTACGAGAAAAACCACAGTGCAGTGCAAAACCAAAGACTAGTTCATATAGGTATTAGTCAACGATCTTAACATTTACAAAAATACACATAATATACACTAGGGTTTCTATTGAATCTCGATTTCATGCAATTGAAATCGGATAGGTCATTTTAGGTAGTTACTCTTGAACATAGTTCTAGCGGATTATAAACATTTACTTCCAAAAAATCCGATAAAACAATTTATTGTCTAATATTAACTAAATGTAAATAATTCGATAGTATTTTGTTGAAGAGTGCCTGAAAAAACAATTCCGTTTCGAATTTGCATGAAATCGAAAATCAAGAGTAACCCAGTAAGGTAAGGTTACTCTGGAAAAAAAGCATCTTCACACCCATATCCCCGAAGATATAGGCAGAGGCAAAACCAGGGCACTCATGGCTAGCCGAAGACACTATGTCCCACAAAATAATAGGTGGCAAACCTGTCGCCCGAACGATATATTTAACTAAGTATTAGTAATATTAATTTTCCATTTTTTTTTCTCGACCCGGAGATCGAACCGGAGACCTCAAGAAGTCAAGTCGCCTTTGTGGTAGGCGATAGGGTCAGTTACTCTTGAATCTCGATTTACTGGGATAAATTCAAAAAACACCCAATAACAGAAACATTATGGAAGCCTCTGTAGGGAAACGAACTCGAATCTCGTTTATTTCGATAGTTAGATGTTTACGCTAAACTATCAATTTATAAAGAATTAGCTGTTTATTTGATTTATTTCACTAAAATGTGTGGAAATGAAGTCTAATTATATGATAAATTGTGTTAAGGAATCTGCTCAATGTTTATTCCCCGAAGTGTACATTCGAATAGATTTATTCTCTGGAGGCAACTCTTTGTTCATAGAATTCACCGTAAATTACACCATTTTACATACCTTTACTTTTTTGTCTTCCTTTGTTCCGTATCTTTTTCTGTACAACCAATCCAGTTTTCTTACAGTAATGTTCTAACATTTTCAAGAATAAGTGCACCGTTTCAACCAAGTCCACCAGATACGATCTAGAAAGGGAAGACTTTTCAACTTTGTCCAAGGGTACTCCCAGTTCACTACAGTCAATTATTATTTACAACGACGTAATACGCTCTAGGAAGCCATTGTAAAACCTGAACTTTAAAGTAACATAAGTAGTAACTTATAATATATATCAAGCCTTTCCCAGCTCCGCACAGGTGGACAAACTTACATATATGTTATTATATAATAGCTTCCCGCGATTTCGTCCGCGTCAAAAATTTTTTCATTGGTGCTTCGGTCCAATTGGACTTACCGTGATTATATATAGCCTTTCTCGATAAATTGGTTCCCGAGATTAGCGCGTTCATAAAAACAAACTCTTCAGCTTTATAATATTAGTGTAGATATAGACCTTCCTCTTGAATCACTCTATTAAAAAAACCGCACCAAAATCCGTTGCATACATTTAAGGAACTAAGCATACAAAGAGACAGACAGCGGAAATCGACTTCGTTTTATAATTTATACTATGCAGTCATACTTGATGTTGACCACGGCTTTGCTAGCGCATTAAAGTTCCCACTCACGCGAAACTAGTTGAATCAAAGGGATAAAAAGTAGCTGGCCTCCTTCGATTTCCAATATATTTCTCTGATAAGGTAAATTTTTTATTTCACTTTTTATGATTTGGAAGGCAAACCCTGATGGATTTTCTGTAGGTAAGAAATTCACGCCGCCTAGAGATACCAAAGTTGGTAATGTTGCGTTGCCAACCTGAGGCGGGGGTGTTGGGCCTCGAGCAAAATTAAGATTACCGGCTACCTTACCCTCCGAACCGGAACACATAAACGGCAAGCATTGACGTTATGGTGGCCGGAATAGGTAAGGCGGTAGTGCCAATCCGGGCGAGTCGAAACTCTACCACCTAGTAGGATGTTACAGTATTAGTGACGGTAAGCCTATGCTCGCCTTTTACCAGCTGCTTGACAGAAGACAGATGGTCCATTCTGCAAAGGAGCTTCGACCAACACTGGGGAAAAACTAAAATATGTTTAGTAGTTTCGGAGCTTATCCTGACAAATGACTACAGGAAAAAATAAAGTAGTGGTATTGAGCAGGCAGCACCACAAAGCACTACCATCTAGTGAAAGGGCATTAATTGGGTTTTGAAAAAGGAAGCAAAATAGTCACTAGTACACGATTTACAAGTTATCACTTTTAAATGGAGATAATAAAAACCGTCTTACCAGAACAACTGAAAGCAAATCATAAAACTTACCTTGGCATTTTATTTTCGTCGTAATTTAAAAACATATACAGAATAAATTCTCTGTACTCGAGAACGTAAAATATATTACTCTTTAAAACTTTAGCCGACTCCTTAACTGAGGGATCCGTGCTTTTGTCCATAGCTAGTAACGTGTTCAAGAGTTCCTTGTACGCTCTTAGTGCCAGGTGCAAGTGTCGAACCCATACTGAGAACTTTTCCACTTTGATCATGTCGTAGTATTTTTCCATCTGCTGTTGAACGTAATGGAGCATTGGCACTGACATTGTTTCGCTGCAAAGTAAGTCGAACTTAAAACTTTCACAATGAACTTAGCCATTGTCGGGCATAAATTCTTTCTACTCGTTGTTTAATTATAGTGCCATCTATCCGATGGTTTAAATGGTTTAAATTTATAGAAAATATCCAATGGTTATTGTGAGAAAGTTTAAAATACGAGTATTGATCGCAATTTGTTGTTTGTAAAGTAATATTGTTTGTGTCTTATTAATAAACACGGAGTAAAGTACGCCAAGGCTCAACCCGGTATTATAGTCTTTATTACAATGTGATACAGACTATAAATTCAACTAAATTTTACTCCTACGTTAGTCCATATTTATTGATAAGACGGTATAGGATAAAAAGAAGGCTATGTAATATTTATCTCGAAGAATGTCTTTGAGTCTTTTTCCTATCCTACGAGAGGAAGAGAAAATATATCTCTCCATTAAGACACTACGAAATATAACTACGCACCTACTGATATAAATGTCGACCTTTATAAAGTCTCGATGCTGATAACAAGGCAACATTTGTGATTGCTGCCAAACTGCATCAAAGACTGGCTGACAGCAGTGATTAATATGATATTACCTGATGTTATGTAACCTACCACGAAGTTTTGGCTTCGTCTTTTCAAAATCTGGCTTCGATTACGGACTTATTAATGTACATGGCAAATGTCGAAAAAAAAAAACAACTTCAACGGTTACGCGTTACTGTTACAAAAATGAGAATAAACGTAATATGTTCAATAAAATGTTAAACACAAATTACACAGATTGAAAATAATCCCAATGTAAGCATATTGTAAGTTTGTATTCTGGGTGTAAGTCAACGATACTAATACAAACAGATGCCAGAATAAATTTAATAAACACCCAGACCCGGAAATTTTCATCACAAAAATGCTAGTCGGGAATCGAACCTGAGCCTCGCGTACGGTATTTGCAATTTGCCGAGAATTTTTTTTGGCGACTGAATTCGTCGTAAATATTATAAAATACAATACCGTTTAGGGTAACGGAGAAAATATACTTACCTCACTAAGCCAACTTAAAAATTATGACCCCTGTTGAATTCCATAAAAAACTTGACAGCCCATAAATAATATGATTCATCATTTTGTTGTGCTTTTGCTCGGACAAGAACATCTTTTACATAGTGCATCATTGAATTGCAGGAACTGTTTAAGAATTCTGTGCAGAATTCTTTGAGAAACAATCTATAACAATTATTTAAACATCATTTGTTTTTCTTTATTTTATTCAGTAAAACTGTACACAAAAACTGATACTCAAATTTGAGGTTAGGTAAAGGTAATTACAGGGTTATTGGTAACGAACACATAACTTCTCTAGGGCCGCTTTAGTACATAAAAATCAACAACTTTTGTTCCACAACTTTTAGAAAATCGCGAAAAAAGAATTTGGTTCTCCATACATTTTGTCAGAGGACGATAAACATTTTGCATGGAGCATCAAATTCTTTTATCGCGATTTTCTAAGTGTTTTAGAACAAAAGTTATTGCTTTTGATGTACTAAAGTCGCCCTAGAAAGGTTATGTGTTAAACAATTTATTCACAACACTTATACTTTCCACAATATATTTTTTATATATTTATAGTTTAGCCAACCGGTTTCGCTATACAAGCATTATCAGGGCTATATAAAAACTCATGTGTTAGTTACCAGTAACTCTGTATATTTTTGATTTTTAATTTCATTTTTCCTGAATATGTCGGTTATTGTGTCTAATATGTATGTGTAAGAGACAAAAGAGTGCAGGTACAAATCCTGTCTGAGTTTTGTTCTTTCTTTGAAATCTTTAAAAATATGGAATTAGAGGAGAAAACATTGCAGTGTCGCTGGTGGTTAAATGTGATTGCAATGTCACAAAGTGGTTGGTATCATCCATTTCGTCAATAATATCGATGTGGGACCTGTGTTCTCCTACCGGTCTTTTGTATAATATACCATCTGCCTTCTTGTCAAAATTTGAATTTATCTTTGACTACCATCAAGACAACTGATGGTAGAATTTCGTATTGAAACTTGTCCGGGGGGCTGATTACGTATCTCAGTGGCCAACTCAAATGGAAAAAGTGTGCATCAAATAGCTGTCAAATGATGTGTTTTGTATTTGCTATCTCCTTTGTATCTCTGTTGTCACTGGAGATAGCAAATACAAAACACGTCATTTGACAGCTATTTGCTGTACACATTTCCCTTTTCCATTCATAGATTGTCTTACCTATTCCTGTTACCATAATGACGGTGTCAGGTTTCGGTCCGGAAGGTGGGGTGTCTGGCATACTTGCACAATTGGCCATACACCGCAGCCACAGAACAGCTACCTACAACTTTCATAGTGCCTATATATAAAACCAATATAAGATTTGACATCCTTCAAAGAATTAGTGTCATATAAGTTCATGAGTTGACTTATTTAATTGAACTAGTGGTTGTTCGTTGGTCGAAATTCAACCATAATAAATTTTAATATCTTGTCGATAAAAACGCCATCTTCATTTCTCAAGACCAACTACTTTATATATCTTCACGCCAAGTTCCATACGGAGTAGGCAGAGAGTGTCGAGTGCCAGACCTCACGATCCTGACAAACCTGTCTTGCTTCCTTTACATTCATTACCCTTTCCATACAAACACGCCGGTTTCGGAGACTCTTGACACCACCCTCGGATAATATCCGATTGATTTGATCGTGAAATGTCAGCCTTGGTCTCCCCGGGTACCTACATTCATCCACATTCGCATTTTATATCTGCTTTGTCAATCTTTCATCTGTCATTCTTTCCACACGACTGAACCAGCGGAGCATGCCCTTTCGCATTTTAACACCAACACTTTCTTTCAATCCCGCTCTTTCTCAGATCTCACTGTTACGAATGCGGTCAGCAAGCTTTACACCACAGATTTTCCGTAGTG
Organism: Calephelis virginiensis; assembly: GCA_002245475.1. Classification (NCBI taxonomy): domain Eukaryota; kingdom Metazoa; phylum Arthropoda; class Insecta; order Lepidoptera; family Riodinidae; genus Calephelis; species Calephelis virginiensis. The sequence continues at coordinate 12,376 of NJDC01000645.1, read as the reverse complement.
CTCTCATTTCGACTGCATTTATCCTACTTTCATGCTCTTTCGGACATACCCAACTCTCGCTTCCATACAATATCGTTGGATAAGCACAGAATTATGCAAAGCGAGTCTAGCTTTTTGATTCAAAACCTTGCTTTGGAATAGCTTACCCAATGCTCCATTTACACTATTTCCTGCACTCACTCTCCTCTCTACATCCGCGGTGTACCTTCCATCCCCGCTAAAAGCACAACCAAGATATGCAATTTCATTCAATTGATCCGGCACTACACCATCAACCAAAACTCTTACATTCATTCTGGCTACGTCTCTTTCAAACACGATTATTTTGGTTTTCATCGCATTCAAATGCAAGCCACTTTCTTTACAATCTCCTTCCATAACTGTGACCAGTGTTTGCAGCTCAGATGGTGTGGAGCCCAAAAGTACAGCATTATCTGCATAAAGCAGGCAGTTCACCACTTGGTCACCAATACGCATTCCCACATTCAATGACCTTAACGTTTGAAGACATTTGTCCAAATATAAGATAAACAAGCGTGCTGATAACACACAACCCTGCTTGACGCCAATATTAACATCAAACCAAGGCGATATGTTGCCAGCCTTCAGCACTTCTCCTACACATAAAGCTTAAGTGTGCCAAATTGTATGCTCCTGCGTCCATGCAACTTTCGTAAAAAGGGGTCCAAAGTTTTGGCATCACATATTAATATATAGATAAAAATACCTGATCATGAACACTTGCATCATTGTCAGGTCTCCTTTCCTTACCAAGATCTGCTGGTACATGCAACACATTTCTTATTAAAATCAATATTCTCTCTATGATAAGACCTGTATCTTGATCTCTTTTAGACCAATCCTGTATAAAAAACAGTTGGGTGTAATAAATTTTCATATAAATATAAAATATTTTAAGCCTACATAACAGATTTTTATGTGTTAAAGAATAATCTTTCATCCAAATAAAATTATTTAATTTGCAATTTTATCGCCAAAAATATGTATGGCGTGACAAAATAGGCATAATAGTGAGCTATGAATGCAGAAACAGTATCGTGCTCAGCCTTCGTAGAGTGCAGTCAAATTCTCCTGATGATTCTTCGGTTTCGGTTCTACTAAAGGAAATGTATGTTGAGTTTTTAGTAGTGTGTGTATTGTTGGTGCTAATAAAACAGTTAAGTGGTGTGTGTGGTGTAAAGTTGGATATATTTGGGGATTTTGACTTCCAGTAGATCCAAATCATTCATAGCGTACTATTTTGCCTGTATTGTCATGCCATAATACATATACATTTTCTTGGTGGGAAATTGCAAATTACATAAGTTTATTTGGATTTAAGTATGGATTCCACAAAGTAACGTTTTTTCCTAACAATTTTAATAATCTTTCACCTGGTTACTTACTTTGTACTTTTTAAACCAGTTTTACATTATTTAAAAGCTACACCAAATTATTATTGTTTATGAATGAGATGTCTCTGATGACATATATGAGATGGGTCAACTGGACCATGCTTTAATTAAAAATGGTAGATATTAAAATAAATGAAAACTTACTATTTCCAAAACTTTTGCTAACTTCTAAGCAAACACTTGCCAGTTTTCAACTTTTGTAAATGCTCTTCCTTATATGATTGCAAATGGGACAGAATTTGTAAATAATTGTGACGAGCTGTTTTTTCAACAGGCACCTCTTCTCTATATAATAATAAAGCAGGGTTTATAAGATTCACAATAAGCCTGAAAACATTCACTTTTATTATTTTTCATTAAGATATTATTATAATGAGTAAGTAGTAAATAGCAATTTGTTGTGAAAAGAGATGAGGAGCATGTTGAAAGCCATGAAAAAAGAAGTCTAATCAGCATATCCAAGAACCCAGAACAGGCTATCTTTTCAAAAATAATTAGGAGAGCCGACTCTACTTGACGTGGGACACAGGCAAAGAGGAGTAATATGGTGGATATGTAGGAGCTGTTAAGTAATTGGGTGAACAAACATTTTATTAGTCAAAATGCATTTTGATGTGAATTATATCATTAAATAAACTGTTTACACAGATCACAAACAACAAAACATGACTGAATATATAGTATAATGTTTTGAAAATGACATAAGCACAGTGAAACTGCAGAAAACCAACTTCAATTTAATTACTACATCATCTAAGTGCACAAAAATTATTAAGATAAAAAGTATCTTCATGTCCATATCCCTAAAAAGAAAGGCAGAGGCACAAACAGGGCACCCGCGACTAGCCTAAGACACTAAGTCCCACAGTGTGATAATGTAAATAAAATCTATTGTGTTAAAACCAACAATTGTCCTACTTACCTTAGTGTGACATCAAATAGTTCAGCATTTTCCCAATGATCAACTAACATAGGCAGGAGGTCAGTTTGTAGAACCTTAGTCTGACCAAAATGTTGACGAATTTTATGATCTTCGCCATCTCTTTGTAAATATCTTATTAAATTTTTAACTGTATTTAGAGTAAAATCATCAATCATATACTTTCCAGTTCTTTTATTGAAAGTCCCTAAGGCGTTGCATGTCGCAGAAAGCTCTGCGGATAGGAGAGAACTCATAGTTTAATAGAACTTACACGAGCACTCAATAAAAATACAATTTAATTTAAATATTTATTTACAAAAAGTTTTTAATTCACAGTTCACACTTAACAGTTTTTTGACAGTTCATCTGACATAGAAAAGCCCGCGAAAGTTATGTTCCTAAAAAAATAATGCACTGACTAATTGCATTAAACAGCCAATCTATCATTGTCATTGTATATGTGTTTTTTCTATGAAATTGAAAAGTTAAAATACTAATATTTATCGTAAGAGAAATTAAAAAATAATATAATTGATTGCTAAAATATTATTTACAGATTCTGTAGCAGGCATAAATGAACCATGTTATATTTAATAGACAGGAATGATTGTTATGACTTATGATATATTGCTTTTTCGGCTGCAATCAGAATGATCCATATAATTAGTGCAATAAGTAGGTAATTTTTTTTACTATGATGTTCAATTAAATATTATGTGGGTTAGCGTTGATGTAAAACTAGAAGGCAAATAATCATATTGCTTAAAAGTAGGGGGCATTACCATTTTGACACCTGTTCTTTAAATAGTTTAAGCGAAGTCCTTTTTATACCACCTTGAATATTTATCTCAGCTGTTTCATAAAAAAGCGGTTGTCTGTAAAGTTGATTTACTGATGATAGTTGAACGTGACAACGTCATAAGAACGGAGGCCGATTGTGCCTCTCTGTCGCTCTCGCTTGCACTTCAAGCCACAAATGGAACGCCTCAGAGGTTTGCTAACAATGGTAAACATGGCCTAGCTATTTTTAAATCGACAGAAGTCTATTTAATTGTTTCATAGTAGTGGACAATGTTATAATCTTGTATTAAGCCTATACAAACACGTTCATACTAAAGCTTTTGTGATGCTAGGGTTGTATAACGTAAAAATTGAATTAAAATAATAAACTGATTGACTCATAGATTTATATTTATTATTGGAACCTAAATTTTCTTTTTTTTTATGATATTGGAAGGCAAACAAGCAGACGGATTTCCTGATGTTAAGAAATTCATGCCGCCTAGAGACACCAAAGGTGGTAATGAAGCGTTGCCAACCTGAGGCCGGGATGTTAAGCCTCGAGTAAAAGTAAGTTTACTGGTTACCTTACCCTCCGAACTGGAACACGTCATAACGTTATGGCGGCAGGAATATTATTATTATGTTATTATTTATAAATACCGGATCAAAAATTGAGGAGCTGTAAAGAATTAAGGCACTTTAAACCCGCCTGTGTGAGCGATTTCTGTCAGATAGGTAGGTACCTAGTTAATTATGTTTATAAACATTCTAGAACAAAATAATATTTTTATTAATATTCACACAAACAATATTGCTTTTGCGTATTTTTATCTCTATGCAAACAAGCAACGACCCCGACGTTTCACATTGATCTCTGTCCGCGGATACGATCGCATTGCCCATTTTCCCTGGCCTTCCGCCAGATCGCAGCGCCCAGAATACGCTCTGGCACAACCCCAATGACCGGGATTATCTTGCTCTAATAGCGATTGTCGGATTAAATGTCTGTAGTTGTACCTACTGTAATTTTACAGCGGTATTATCGTCTTGCAGTGTAGCAATTGAAGATAAATATTGGATTCTAGTGATTAGTAAAAAATGGTTTTTTTTTATTTAAGGTTGTATTTGAGTTTTTAAAGTTTTTTTTGAGATAAATGCTTCTTTTTATTCACGAAAATTTGTTGCAATGTTACGAAAGTATCGATCACATTGGCATATAATTTAAATCATCTAGGTACACACGTGTAACATTAAATTTGTAGATACTCGTATCTGCCAGATTTTTGTAAATGAAGATTAAATAAAGAAATATAAATAAAGCATTTTAAAGGAAAGCAGTTTATAGAAATATCTGTTAAGGTAACAAAATAGCTTTTGATGAATTATTTTCACAAATTAAGCGTTATAAATTAAACATTAAACATAAATAGGTATTTGAACAGGTAGGTACGAGTAGATGTCTACGATGAGAAAAAATTCATAATTTTTGCAACAAAAAGAAAGATATAGTTCTTATAATTTAACCAACTTAAAAAAAGGTTATTAATTCCTTTGTATTTTCTTTTTTGTTGTGCTAGTTATTATCAGAAGAAGGTTTATATAACAAAAATCCAATAAATATACTTTGTTTGGACAGGACATCGTCTGTCGGTGCCGCTAGTCTTTTATATAAAAATGAATCATCATTTCCCTTGTTCATCGCATCACGCTTAAACGGTTGGAGCAATTTTGCTAATACATTTTTGTTGTGTCAAGTAATTAGCGTCAGGAGGATTTATAGAGCCCATACTTCAAAGTTGTCCCGGTACATTTACGAGTAAGTAATCAAACGTAGATACCTACGGTTGATTACTTATACTTAGACGATGGCGTCACCACCCCAACAAACTTTCATTGGCGGAAAAGTCGAAAAGTTTTGAATTTAAAAAAGTAGATGCTCTGCAGAACGTGAATTTTTTATGTAAGTCCTTAATCTATGCTGCTTAAAATAACTATGCAAAATAGTCGACTTTAGAGCAGTAAATCTGCAAAAAACCGACTTCGAATTTAATAATTATTTCGAATAAATAGGTACACAAAAAATGTGTTATCTTCTATTTCCCTGTGACTCCGTCATCTGATCTAGACTTGGTGGCAATGGCACTACATCTGAAGTACCTACGCTCATTCAGAAACATTTTTTTTTTAAAGTACTCTTTAACATTATATTTAGCCTTTTTTGCCTATTATTGTGAGTGCTTACTAGCAACGCCTGAAAAGTTTTTTATGAGTTTTAGTATTGAAATATACCTATTGGGTTTTAGTAAAATATATATTTCTAGGTAGGTAGTAGGTACTATTCCTCAATATAATACCGCGGATGAGGTACAT
>NJDC01000644.1:272826-284722 GCA_002245475.1 Calephelis virginiensis | reverse complement strand
CATATCTCCGAAGGTAGGCAGAGGCACAACCAGGACCCACGACTAGCCGAAGACACTAAGTCCCACAATGTGATAGGTGGCAAAGCCTATCGCTAACCGGGCACATATTCAATCCCGAGCATCGTTTTTTTTATTAGAAAATTGGAAAAACCCAATTTTCTTTTTGTTGCCCGATCCGGAATTCGAACACGGGACCTCATGTGGTCAAGAGCAACATCTGAACCGCTAGACCACAGAGGCGATAATGTACATACACGTATATTTATATAATTTACCAGCAAGCGTTCTAAGAGGATAAATGGTTACCCATGGGCATAAGCAACGTAATGATAGTTACCGATCGTTATCGACTTTTTAAATAACTTTCCATGAAAGATTCCATGTCCGAATTTTGGGAAAACCAGTTTTTGTAAGTGATTTATGTGCCCTTAATACAGCTTAAAAATCAAATGAAGTAGTTTTTAATTAATAATTAGTTATGGTTGAACTAACCATAGGAATAGATTTAACATTAAATAAGGAGAAAAGATACTTTATCTACACACTGATGAGTTCTGTTAAGAGTCCCTTGAAAAGCTTTAAAAATAAGGCGGGCGATACCACGGCCAACAACTAGTTTGAAATAGAAGCTATAGGCAGCAATACTATAAATAACAGACAAAGAAATATAAATTTAAATGATTATAGTATCAACCCGTCACTAGCCCGATGGTCCGGTTATTAATCTAACCTAAATGTTGGTCGTTTTATGGAGTGATTGCCTTTTACCATTTAAAACCGGTTTAGCCAAATACATTAGGCCCCGACCACCAAACCGACGGTCCCGAGTGAATACAATTTTTGTAGACAAACCGACTTCGGGGAAATTTAATTACGGGAAACGGCAACTTTTGAGCTTGAGGGAAGTATTTAGTTAATGAAGTTAGTAACTTCGTTTTGTTTAAGTATAAATTAGATTTGTAAATTGATTGAGACGCAAACTTACTTTAAAGGCGATTGGATAAAATTGACTTGGAAAAAGTAAACATCAGTCTTTCATCGAGGTATGTCTGATAATATTGGAGGAATAATCCAGTTACCATCATAAGTAAGGATAGGAGATATCTTCACGCCTATATTCCCGAAGGCAGAGGCACAACCAAGCACCGACGACTAGCCGAAGACACTAAGTCCCACAATATGATAGGTGGCAAGCATAAGATCATATACCTATAGATATATCCGAAAATACACAAAACGTAACCGATATTCTAACCAATTATTTATTACAGTCACGACTCCCGCTTTTCTCATCCCATCATTACTTAATTCTTAATTAACGATCGACAGTGACTCATTAGTCTAGCTTAAATTTCAAGATGTCGGATAAGGACTCGTCGACTTTGCTAAGTATTACTCGCAGCTTCAACTGTGAGACAACAAATCAGAAATTTTAATTTAGAAATATATCCGCTTTTTGGTAACTAAATTTTGTAAAATGTAGTTTATTGTTTCCCACAGCTCTAGCGTGAAACCTTAGAGAGTCCGTCTTATAAGTAAGTAACTTTGCCTTTTCCCAATGCCTTGTCCTGTGTATATGCTAAAAGTTATTAAAATCTGTGTTGACATTTTTATGAGAAAACTTTCTTATTTATTTAGCAGGAATGAATCATTAAACCATTAAAACTGCAAAAAACTAGATCCATATCGTTATAGTTTATGAATTAATTAAAATTAATGGTTATTTTTCAAATGCCTTAATTTTAGAAATGTATATTAAATAACAATGTTAGAAAAATCAGGTAAAAAAATTGCCTTGAACTAGGTTTGCACAAATTAAAAAAAAATTAAATACGTAAGCTTAAAAACTCTTTAGACCCTTTACAGTTTGTTACATTAATACCATTTTATACCATCGCGCTGGTAGCTGATTCATAAAATTAGGATTGCTAAGGCATGCAACGATCGAACATAAAATTTCAAAAAAAATTATAAGGTTCAAGATGTCCCAGGATTGGGCTTTAGTGTCTCAGTAATCTATAATTATTACTTTTCTGTAATATCTTCAATGCACAAACCAAAATTTAAAACATTATTTTGTTTGATTATAGATTATTTGTAGGTATCAATGTTTTCTCAAAGTTCGATAGTTTTCCCACAGCTCAAGTATCCGGTTGTCCAGTTTCAAACTAGTTTAAACTCCCATTAATAGCACTAATTTATATGTCTAGGCTGTATCTGTTGTAGTATTATTGCCCTTACAGATTCTAGGTTAGGAAAGTGTAATATTAGCTTTAATGGTGGGACACACGTGGCGCGACCGCCTCTGCGGTGTCGATGAACACTTATTATTCTGTTACAGACGTGATAATGTCAAGGATTAAAATATTAAAGTGTTGTTTCTTATTTTATACTATTTTATTTAATGTTAGGGATATTTTAATATTTTTCATATCTGATAAAAAAAAGAGAATCCAGAACATTTTTTATGTGACAAGACAGCGAACAAGCACATGACTCTCCTCATAGTAATAGACAGCTTTTTTTCAAACACCATTACCATACCGGCTATCTTAAGCGGTCCGAAAACGACAATCCCAAATATAATATTTAAAATTTGGTAGGTTATTAGGACTATTCTAATCTCCATTTTTTTAATTTTGACTGTGTGTTATTTTTTTTTATTTAAGCACTGTCACTGTACTATATTGAATATGTCTTCACTGTTCTAAAAGTTGACTTGAAATATATTATATTTTTTTTAATTCTGCAGGTGGCGTGCATATTTTTGCTGTCGGATATAGTCATCTGATTCTATTCAATTATAATAATCCAATAGTGACGAAATACTGCGTCTTTAATATACATACCTACCTATAAAATCTCAAAAATGATTCTGGCAAATATACATAACCTATTTTTTATCTATATTAATAGATTCATAATCGATTTCATTATATAGTATTCAGTTTCAATAACATGTACTTATTGTCTCCAAAAGGCTCAAGCATGTAGGCATAATAGTACTTCTACAAAAACAAAATCAATTAATTAAAAGCATTATTTAATCTACATTTTGTATCTGCTCATGCAAATTCAGCATAGCAACGGAGGCTTATCTCGAAGGTGCATTCGCGTTTCTCTCGACATTTCTTGGGGCGCGTGCATATTCGTGCAGCGCGACTCGTGATTGGAAAGCCGCGTTCCACCGTATATGGCCAGGAATGCGACAATAGTTTAAAAACCGGCATCGTTTTATATCAGCTCGTTTGGGAGGTTTTCGGCTCCGAACTTTAATGGTGTACTTTAATGTTTTAAACTTGACTCGTTCTTATTAAATCTTTTCATCCTTGTTATATTAAATAAAATCGTAAACTCTGTGACTGCACACTAAAAGTATTACAGACCAGCAGTTTCACGCAGCTTCGCCTGCGTAACTTGGCTTCTACTGCACCGATTTGGATAAAACAAAGCCTATATCACTCAGGGATAATAAAGCATTCTAAAGGTGAAAGAATTTTTGAAATCTGTCCTATAGTTTCGGATCCTATTCATTTCAAACAAACAAACAAAAAAGCAAACCTTTCCTCTTTATAATATTAATATAGACAAATTTAGATTCATTGAGGCAATTATAGTCCCGAAATATGTTTTTTGGTATATTGAATAGTCAGGATAAAAAGACGACAATCAAAAATCTAATAAGATTTGGGTCTTAGCAATCTAAACTAGAGACGAAAAGTAAAGGCTCATCTCCTGTCTAAGGCGACATTTTTTAGATTTTTAAAATTTTTTTAAATTTGCTCTAAACATATAAATAAAACGTTCAAATTGTTATCCTAATTCTCTAAAATTGATTAGCATAGTCTGAAAATCGAAACATGAACCTGTGGTCAAACTATACTAAGGTAGATCTAGAAGAGGAACTTTGTAGAAGTTACCAACAAATAATAGACTGGGAAGTTTTTGACACTTTGTAGCAGTTCCAATTTTAGGGTATCTTTACGCCCTTGTCACTCATGCGGTTGACAGAGAGAACTGAATAACCTAACAAGGTCAACATACGTATTTAATCTTGAAAACTAATCTTTAACTACTACCTAATCATGCAGAGGCATAAGTCACAGAAGGTGCCAATTTTTTATTTTTTATGATATTGGAAGGCAAACAAGCAGACGGATTTTATGATGGTAAGAAATTTTCGCCACCTAGAGACACCAAAGGTGGTAATGGTGCGCTGCCAACCTGAAGCCGGGATGTTAGGCCTCGAGCAAAAGTAAGTTTACCGGCTACTTTACCCTCCAAACCGGAACACGTCATGACGTTATGGCGGCAGCAATAGGTAGGCGGTGGTACCAATCCGGGTGAGTCGCTGCGAAACTCTACCACCTAGTCAGATGTCACGGTGCTAGTGACGGTAAGCCTATGCTCGCCTTTTACGAGCTGCCTGACAGAAGGGCAGATGGTCTATTCTGCAAAGGAGCCCGGACCATTTTTTTATTTCTAGTTGTTTTTTAATCGCCTCTGTGGTCTAGCGGTTCTGGTGTTGGACTTGACTTCATGAGGTCTCAGGTGCGATTCCTGGGTCGGGCAACAAAAAGAAAAACGTGGTTTTTCAAATTTTCTATTAAAAAATTTTTGCTGGGTATTGGATATGTGCCCGAAGGGCGATAGGCTTGTCACCTATGACGTTATGGGACTCAGTCGTGTGCTATGCAACATTTTAAACCTTATGATTATTATACGATTCGGCTTATATTAAGAAGGCCGACTCAAACTTATATATGTATATAGGTTTATAAGTCATATCTCCTCTGTGGTCTTACGGTTCAGGTGTTGGACTTGACTGCTTGCGGTCCCGGTTCGAATCTCGGGTAGGACAACAAAAACAAAATTTGTTTTTTCCAATTTTCTAATAAAGACAAATGTTGCTTGGGATTGGATATGTGCCCGGTTGGCGATAGGCTTGCCACCTATCACATTGTGGGACTTAGTGCCTTCGGCTAGTCGTGGGTGCCCTGGTTGTGCCTCTGCCTACTTCTTCGGGATATGGGTGTGAAGTTATTTTTTTTATAAGTTTCAATGAATTAAAGTATAAAAGCAGTAAATAAAAAAAAACGAGAGCTTTAAATTCGTTTATTACGTATGAAGAATATATGTTCATTAATATTGAGAATACGACTTTTACTTTGTCTTTTTTATGATATTGAAAGGCAAAAAAGCAGATGGATTTCCTGATGGTAAGAAATTCTTGGACAGAATAGTTTAAGTAGTTTAAGTTCTAGCCCTGATGATGCTGCATAAGCGAAAACGGTAGGCTATTTACAAAATCAGATTATAATACTAAACACAAAAAAATGAAAGAAATCCTCACGTTAATTAAAAAGGTTATTTTATTTAAAAATTATATATTAATTCCACTTCAACAAGCACTAATTTGAATTTTGCGGTCTTTTTGCACGTAATTTCATATCAAATATCCAAAAACAAATTTGATACGACTTCCAGGTATTAAGAGTAAAACTTTCTGTCTTCTTTTAATTAACAACCAGGGACCTGGTTGTGTTACATGGGTATGTCTACCCGAAGATACACAATGTGATAGATGGTAAGCTATCGCCAACCGGGCACATATCATACCCAATCCCAGGCAACTCTGTTTTTATTAGAAAATAAACATTTTCTATTTTGTTGTTGCCCGACCTGGGATCGAAGTCGCGACCAAAAGAAGTCCGACGCTGGACCGCTAGTCCACAGAGGCGATAAAATTAGCTTACTTTGGGGTAAGATCAATTTGTGTGTATTTTTTTCTAGGGACATAGGGACAGGGGAAAATATACTATATATGTTTTCAATTCAAAACACAATTAGTTTCTCCGCATTCTATCAAAGACTGCAGTAAACACATTCGTATTATTGATTGGATTAGAAACTAAGTCAAAAAGATCTGGAAACTGATTATGTATCTCATTTGCCAACTCAAGATGGTAAAGTGTACATCTAATAGCAGTCAATTGACGTGTTTTATATTTGCTATCTCCAGTGACTAACAGTAATACAGTAGAGATAGTAAACACAAATGACGTCATTTGATGTACACTTTTGCAGTTTGAGTTGGCAACTGAGATACATAATCACCCCTCTGGAATATCATGTATCAGTAACTTTACAATCAGCTACACATATTTCTGGTTAAATTGTTTGATATGCTTGGAGGTATGTTTGATGTTCGAGAAACGGGATTTTTTATAACATATGGAAAATTACAACCTCATTAATCGATGTCTTAGTATATATGCTCTTCACCTTGATATACTTCCCTTTTCTTTCTCTTCTTCAAAAACATTTCTAGAAATCGTGCTTTTGTAGCGTACCTTATCTCTGGATTACACATAAAATTAAAAAAACATTTTACATCTTTTTTATTACGGAAACTTAAGGGCTATCTGACATCTTGTCTGCTTCTTAGAAATAGAGCTTTGCCCGCTTCTTAGAAGCGGATCTTTTACCATACAAAATGCAGGTCAAAATGATGTTTAGCTTGAACAAAGTATAACTCTGTTAATGATTAATAAAATAAAATGTTAAACTTTGTTAATGCGAATAAGAACACACATAGCAGATAGGTAAAACGTATTAATAGTACGTCCATGGGTATCACACTGGCGGTGGATAACTTGATTTATATGTAACAATAATTTTAATCTATTTCCCTTGGTGGTCACGTTACGTATTGTTGTGTTAATAATTGCCAGAAGGTACAAATGAAAAAATCCATAGATATGACAGGACAACATTTGTCGAGACAACTAGTTATATTTTTTTCCTAAAGGAAGCCTTGTTAAACAGAGGTTAATTAAAGTTATTAGAGATTTAATTGGAAGAGTCCAATGAGTGATTCAGTTTCTTCATTAAATGTAAATTACTGTATCTAAGTTGTATATCAAGTATTATTTATTGTTTCTAGACGTAAGCAACAAATACAAAGACAAACGAAAAAAATTAGGTGTGTGTGCGATTCACATATGATAGAAGTGAAACTTTAGTAAATCGACAAAAGAATGAGATGAATATATATTTGTGTCTCTTACCTGTCGTTTTTCCGTTGCACCCGTTTTGACATCACAACGATTCTAAAGAAGTTTCACTTCAAAAATAAACAAAGCGTGGCAACAAATAACCGCAATTTATATACACTTTAGATGTTGCAGGTGCATCGCTGTCCTGTGGCCAGGGTGCTAGGCCAATTGTGCAATGCTCTCCTACACTTGGAACCAGAATATAACATTGTCATTACGGTGACAGAAATAGATGAGGCGGTGGATCCTTACCCGGGCAAGTTGCTGGACAGCACTCGACCGTCAGTGGTCTTGTTGGACATGGCGCGTTTTACCATTGTTGTCCTCTAACGACAGACGAGACGGTCTATTCCACACACAAGACCCGGACCAACGCGAGGGAAAGGTGTAAGTGTGTTCCTACCTATTACCTATAAACTCTACTACTACTATAATATATTTATTAATACGTGATGCCAAAACTTTGGAGATCTTTTTACGAAAATTGCGCGGACGCAGGAGCATAAAATTTGGCACACTTATAGTTTATGTGTAGGAGAAGTGCAAAACGCTAATATTTTTCATAATATAATTATATTTAATACATTTTTATAATAATACTTACAAAGTACATTAAATCAATAAATAAAACATTACCCACACTACCATGCATTTAACACACACAAAAAAATACATTGATGATAACAATAAAAGATCACAGATGGCTCACTAAAAAATTTGGAAGCAAAGTAGTTGGTCTTGACAAATGAAGATGGCGTTCTTATCAACAAGATATTAAAATTCATTTTAAATTTCGACCAATGTGCGACCACTAGTATAAATTATTATCGCAAAATAGGCTTTCAATATGGCTTCCAAGAAAATGTTATCTAAAATTCCTGAAGCTGAATGATTAATTTGGCCTGACATTAACACCGTTTATATAACATTTATTTAAATTTAAATTAACATTTAATTTGCGTATCTGAGCTTAAGCGAAATGAAATATTTTGTGTATATTAAGAGCTTGATTAGACCTAAATTTAACGTAAAGTAATCAATGAATAATTAAAGATACCTTCAAAAACCTTCAGGGATAATATACTTCGCCCTAAACCTATACTGGTATTTTAAACTTAACCTATACTAGTAGCAAACAGACAGATTTTAAATAATTTTCACTGTCCATCATCGGTACCTGTAGGGATGCAAACGATACATCGATGTTTTAAAACATCGAGGTATCGTTCATAAAACAACAAGAAAACATCGATACATCGTTCATTATCAACGATGTTTTATGAGCGATGTTCTATTGCAGTGCCATCACTGTGTTAGTTAATAATCTACATATTCAAGTGTGTACATTAACCCTGCTAATATTTTATAAAACATCGTAAAAACATCGATGTATCGTTCATATACATCGATATTTTCGACATCGATGTTTCATTTTCAAAAACATATGTTTTTTATGAACGATGTTGCATTCCTACATCTGATTCATTATTACTCATTCTTAAATTTTATAAAGAAAAACAACTAGAAGTTACAGTGTGAAAATTTTCGTACATCAATAATTGCTTATGTGCCGATTTTTAGGTAAAAATATACAAACATTTGCTTTCCACATTGATGATAGGGGTTCTATCTAGATGGTTGTAAGCATTGGGTTTACGTCCATCTGGACCGCAAACTTCATTCAAATTGATTGTAAGATGAAAATAAAGTTTAATCCGAAGTTGTCTTTTTTGGAAGGCGACTTAAAGAAATTAATCTAAGCCCAAGTGTAATTATGTAGTTTAAATAATCAACTGATGTGTAAGGGGCTTTATACGAATAATGAACACGGTAACGGTAATACGGTCGGTTTGCGGCGACCGAGATCTAAGGTCAGATGCTGATGTACCAATTACTTCCACTGGGACAACCTCCATTATGTTTTACACCAGATACAACGGTACAAAAATATAATTATACTTTTACTGGTTTATAACAATCTGCCTGGCAGTTCGTAAAAGACGAACAGAGGATTAATCGGACACTACCAAGGCCACTAGTGGTAAAGTGCTATGAAGCGACTTGTTTAGATATAGATACATCGTCTTTCCTATTCCTGTGATAAAGATTATATTTGACACTATTGTGCTCTGGTCCAGAGGGTAGGGTAGCCGGTGGCACCTGATTTAAAATAGCTACGCATCGTTAATATCTATGAGCCTCAGTAGCTCAAATGGTTAGACCATTCGTCGGTATATGACGAAAGGTTACAGGTTGAAATCCTGTCTAGGGCGAAATTGTTTCTTGCTTAAAAATTGATAGAAGTTTAACCCAAGCACAGGGCAAGTGCTAAAATAAAAATACCTTGAGAGAAACGAAGGTTATGGCCATTATAAATTTGAATTTCATCTGTTACGATGAACTCATTTAGGTGGGTCTCAGGACTGTGTATTTATAGGGCATAACTACTTGCGTGAACGGGTAAGAAAGGAATTACAAATTTGGCTACGGACTTAAATCCTTAGTAGTTCAAATGGTTAGAGCATTCGTCGATTTGAGACGAAAGATTACAGGTTCAAATACTGCCTGGGGTGAAACTTTTTTGTTTCTTTCTTTTTTAATTAATTTACCCCTTTCTGGGGCCGGTTAAGGGCATTAGGCCGTGCTACCATTCTTCCCTATTAATTTAGTCTTTATTTCAGTTATTTGTCACTATTTACAAAGTCATGTCAGGGTCTTGAGTAAAGCGGTGGCTTCGCTACTCAAGCTCATCTAGCGAGAGTTGGCGGCAGCGAGGAAATACACGATATACTAATTTCTTCATGATTATTTCATTCGTGCATTTTCACTGAACTAAATTGTACAATATGCCACCAAAATTGACTAATTTTACTCAATATAAACACGAAATTCAATAATTATGAAAAAATTATGACCATCTTCATTCACAATAGTGGCAAAACTCTTTTTCTTTGTTAAAAATTTACAGAAATATCTATTATGTATATGCGACGTTTGTCTTGAGGTCAAGAGCCGCCAGCTTGTTCGCTATCTCAAATTAAAAAAGAAAACATAATTTGCAGCCAAAAATTACATAATAATGTTTTGACGTCTGTATTTTGACTGTACCAAACATTAAAGCGGGACAAATCGTGTTTCGTGCCGAATTCTACAACAATGGTGCACGAGAACGATAAAAATGTTCCAACATTCAGATTACGATTTGGACGTTTATTTTGTTTCCGATTTTATGAAAACAATGCAATTTTGTAAGCTGATGTCGGAACACCCAAAAATATTTTTACTAGTGTCAACCCGGGCACGTTTAGAAAAACTTTTCTACCGATCTGACTTTTAATGAGTTTAAAAAGCAAATTAAATCGCCTCTGTGGTCTAGCGGTCCGGCGTCGGACTTGACTTATTGAGGTCCCGGATTCGATCCCCGGTTCGGGCAACAAAAAACTAGAAGATATTTGTTTTTAATTTACTAATAAAAATAATGACATTGTGGGACTTAGTGTCTTCGGCTAGTCGTGGGTGCCCTGGTTGTGCCTCTGCCTCTTCTTGACATGGGCGTGAAAATACTTGCACAAGTATTTTATATCAACGTATACTCAAGTTATTTTAAATAATCTACCAGGGATTAAGTTATTTCTAGAAACTATAAAAGTATCTTCACGCCCATATCCCCGAAGAGGTAGGCAGAGGTACAACCATGGCACCCACGACTAGCCGAAGACACTGTCCCACAATGTGATAGGTGGCAAGCCTATCACCAACCGGGCACATTTCCAATCCCGACCAACATTTTTTTTTTATTAGAAAATTAGAAAAATCCAAATTTCTTTGTGTTGGCCGAAACGGGATTCGAACCCGGGACCTCATGCAGTCAAGTCCAACACCCGGACCGCTAGACCACAAAGGCGATAGATACTATAAATATGAAGTAAATTATCTAACAACCATAAGAAAGCGAAACATAAAACGCTTTACAAGATGATAATTCTAACAACCAAAAAACCCCTGCAGAACCAAACTGAAGTCCATAACTAACTTTACATGACCATTTATTAACATAAAAAATTAAGGAAACCGAACAATGAATTTAAATATCAGTTCAGTGGTTCCTAACATGATATACCTATCTAGTTCGTCGACTTTAGTTTTTTCACAATACGACGGCAGGTGGCTGCCATTTTGATTTTTAATTACTATAATATCTTGCTAACTCTCACAAAATTAAAACGATTCGACTTACATCTGATAGATCGCCTATATCGCCTCATAAATTTGATCCTAGATTGCAACAAAAGAACAAAGAGACAAGTTCGGAAGGTAAGGTAGCCGGTAAACTTACTTTTGCTCGAGGGCTAACATCCCGACCTCAGGTTGGCAACGCACCATTACCACCTTTGGTGTCTCTAGGCAGCGTGAATTTCTTTGCCTTCCTATATCATAAAAAAATATAGATACCAGTACAAATTTAATAAAACTCACTCCCGGAAATACAGACAACGATATTCATTAAAATGTTAAAATGCCTGCCGTTGACAACCGAACCCGAAGCTCGCGGTTGAGTTAGGTGTGTCCCTATCCCTATCCGTCGGCCAACGAAATGTCGATTTCGTGTCTTTTTGTCCGTTTATTTGTGCGCTATCACGGAAAACTATTACCTATAACTTAAAATGGCTTGGTATGTTTTATCAAGAATTTTAAAATAGAATCATAGGGCTCGTTGACCGCCTCGTTGACTCGCAACCGCGAGGCTCGGGTTCGATTCCCGCGAATGCGTGCCGCATTTGTGTGATGAACATTTAGATTGTATACATATATATTATAATACATATATATTATAGTCT
>NJDC01000644.1:229547-263535 GCA_002245475.1 Calephelis virginiensis | reverse complement strand
GCCAACCGGGCACATATCCAATCCCAGGCAACGTTATTTTTATTAGAAAATTGATAGCACACAATTTCTAATTTTTTTCGGTGCCCGACCCGGGAATCTAACCCCAAGAAGTCAAGTCCGGCGCTGAACCGCTAGTACAAAGAGACAAACAAAATGTGGTAGCTAGATTTACAACACAAAAATAAGTCCGACCACCCGTATTTGAACCCCGTCCACTGTCCTCAGAACTAACCGCGTTACTCAAACAATATCATCTCTTGTGTGACTGCCATTCGGGATGCGTCCGTAATGTTTCCGGTATAGCTGTGAATTCTACTTATTTTTGTGGTCTAGTGATGCAATGTTGGCGTTGACAACATGAGCGTTGACAACGTTCGCTTCCTGGGTCGAGCAATTGAAAATGCATTTTTCAATTTTCAAGTAAAAACGACATCGCCAGGGGTTTGGGTAACCTGAGATCGGGATGTTGGGCTTCGAGGAAAAGTAATTTTACCGGTTACCTTTTCTTTAAAACCGGAGCATGTTAACGCAAGCAATGCCGTTATGGGGGCAGAAATAGCTAAGGTGGTTACCAATTTGGACGAGTCGCTGCGAAATTCTACCACCTAGTCAGATGTCACGGTGTTAGTGAAGGTAAGCCTATGCTCGCCTTTTACGCCTGGCAGGAAGCAGATGGTATATTTTGCAAAGAAGTCCGGACCAACACGGGGAAAAATTTCTTCTAGCGAAAGTTAATTAATGCAGGGTTGGACCCAGTAACCTCCATAGCATTACTAACAATTATTTTCTTTTAACCAAAGAAAACATTGCCTTTTATAAATATTTATCTCTTACATGTTATCATAATAAAATGTATCAAACACGAAGGTAATATTAGTAAAACAAGTCGGCCCACTAAATCCGGTTGGGTTAAGCTTACACCTCTACAATTTATAATAAGACCATGCAATTATAATCCCTATTCTGATAATACTTTGAACGATAACGCTTTGCATGTTTTGGAATATATTAACCGAGTTGCTGTTTGTAAAGTGGATATGTTACTGACATTGTAGGCGGTGCACAGAGAAACCTAGACAATATTTCAACGCTGTATCGTCTACGATGTCAGTTCTATTCTTTTACGGGAACGCCTTTGAAATTTCATTAGGTTGAGTTTCCCGTTCAGTTTAGAACTAGTTTGCTTCACTCCCGACACTTATAATGAACGGGTTTGCTTATGTCCATATGAAATGCTGATCTAATGTTCCTGTAATAACATGAACGTTTTTCAAAATACTCCATTGTTTCGTCTCTGTGGTCTAGCGGTTCAGTTGATAAACTCGACTGCATGAGGTCACGGGTTCGATTCCGGGGTTTTCCAATCTTCTAATAAAAAAAATGTTACACACACTATCACATTGTGGGACTTAATGTCTTCGGCTAATCGTGGATGCCCTAGTTGTGCCTCTGCCAACCTCTTCAGGGATATGGGCGTGAAGATACTTTCTTTTTTTCATTCTTTCGAACGGAACTTTGTCATGACATAAATTAAGTAAAATCGCTAAGCAGACTTCTACATTTACATTCTATTATTTACACTGACTAACACTGTGCTTTTCTACAATAAACTTTTTTATCGAAATCTATAATTGATACCAGCAGCCCATCCCAGAATCTATGTTATTACTTATTGTACATATGAACCTTCCGCTTGAGTCACTCTATCTGTTAAAAAAAACTCATAAAAATACGTTGCGTAGTTTTAAAGATCTAAGCATACATAATAGGGACTGACAGCGGTATGCGACTTTGTTATATACTATGTTATGATATTTGAACATCGCCGACTAATATTTTATATTTATTTATAAATAAATTTTCTAATTTTAAGTTTAGTTTTTTGGTGGTTATTTGCTGGTGGTAGTGGTGATGCTTATTATTATATTTTAGTGTATTAACCGAAGTTCCCATACTTTATTTATAGATGGCACAGCGATGAAGCACACCATTCTGCTGGTGGGAAGTAACAACCTGGACATATAATATACACAGTAGATGCTACAGGTGCGACGCTATAGCTGTGGTGTTAGTTCTAACATTCAAATTATCGGTAAACTTACACAACAGGCCTGACATCCCGGCAACAGGACAACGACGCACCTGTAACATCTATGGTTACCACAAGTAATTCACTTACTCGTAAATATCTCGAAAAAATCTTTAAAAAAAAGGATCTTCATGCCCATATCCCCGAAGAGGTAGGCAGAGGCACAACCAGGGCACCCATGACTAGCAGAAGACACTAAGTTCCACAATGTGATAGGTGACAAGCCTATCGCCAACCGGGCACAATCCAATCCAATCTCGAGGAACATTTATTTTATTAGAAAATTTTAAAAACTAAGCTTCCTTTTTGTTGCCCGACCCGGGATTCGAACCCAGGACCTCATGTAGTCAAGTCCAACACCTGGACCGCTACACTACAGAGGCGATAATATACAAATTTCATATACAGATTTAGTTTTGTTATTGATTTATTACATTTATAGTACAATTTATTACTCAGTGTGAAACAAATCCAACAAGTAACCCTATTTTCCGCAAAAAAAATCAAAGCGCTAATAGCAACAAAGTCTCCGAAATAAACATTTTAATTTTAATTACAAAATACATTCAACCCATTAATTAGTAGATATCTCTTAAAATATATAGGTATCTAATTAAGCATCTAAAGATGTTATCCTAATTATTATCTATCCTTTTTCTAAATATGCTAATGACGAAAAATTGGCTCATTAATAATCTGTTATATTTTATTAAATTCACTATAAGTTTGGACTGTACAGAGTAAAAAAGGTACAAAAAACTTGGATATAAACACTTAAGCGGCCATGGTAGTTTAGATGCCAGGTACAAGTCGATGACCTCTGTGAATTAGATTATAAATTAATACTCGTCGGTAATTTGAATGTTTTTATGTGCTTTTGGAGTTCCTTTATAAGCACTTTTCGTATTAAAACTACTTCTAATCTTAACTTAGCCCACGCAGTCGCCTGTAGTCTAAAGGTGCGGTGTTGGAACTGACTATATAAGATGCCAGGTTTGATTCTCGGGTCGAGCAACTCAAATGTGTTTTTTCAATCTTCTCATAAAAATAACGTTGCTTGGGATCGGATAAGTACCTAACCTACACCTACTAACAACAACCTAACCTACTAACGATACATTTGATATTTGGAGGTTGTATACACCCAGGCTGTAACCTGTTACAACTTCGAGGATACGGGCTTAAAGATGCTCACTTGCTCATTAAAATGAGAATTTACTGTTTTCCTTAATTTTATCAACACAATAGTTTAGTTTTACGCTTTGGTAGTGTACGATAGATAAATTAATCTACCTTTAAAATTATTAGTAATAAATTATGAAATATACTAAACATATTAATAAATAAAATATCTATTAAAAACATAAAAATGCTGTGATTTTAATGTTAAAATTTGTATAAATATTTATTTAATTTCTTTTAATTTAATTAAATATTTGCACGTATTCCGCAAATAAATGATGTTCATTTTCATTTCATTTAACCATACAATAAGTCTACAACATCGACATTTCAAAAGTTATATCGTAACGTGGTTCATAATAATCCAAACAATGGTACACAGTAGAATTTAAAAAAATCTGTATGTATATATTTGTGTAAGTTCGTATACACATGTAAGAGGTGAAACTTTTTTATGGCAAAATTTTTCGTCATGGGTAATAGAAAAAAAAATTATAGATCGCCCGTAGCATTAGATCCAAGTACCTCGCGAGATCTTCAATATACCTCACAACTCCATCTGCGGCCTGACTGTGAACCGAAGATCTACCTACCGTTCAATCAAAAATCATGATAAACGCAGCATCAAATTTGGCAACAATATACAATGTTTTTTTTGTGCTGCGTAACTGGAGATCACTGAACGTAAAGCTCTACTAGCTGAGCCACTTTAAAATTCATATGCAGAAATTAGGGAAAAAAATATCTTTATGCCCATATTTCCGAAGGTGTAAGCAGAGGCACAACTATGGCATCCACGACTAGAATACACTGAGTCCCACAATGTCGTAGTTGGCAAACCTATCGCCAAACGAACCCGATCCGGGGATATAACCCGGTACCTCAACAAGTTAGGTCCGACGCCGGGCTGCTAGACCACAGAGGTGATAAAATACAGAAATTAGGAAACGTGCTTTAACGGTGCGAGGAATTAACCTCTTACCTCGGAAGGTCAAATCTCCTCTATTCTGACTTTAGGGAGAGCGCAAACTATCGTTTTGGCAAAATTGACGGACTATTTGCAGAAAACTAATAAATGTGTACGAAAAAACACTTGTATTTTTTTCTTCCTAAGCTAATGTCAGAAGACAAACTTACTTTGATAATCAAACCTATAATTTGATAATATTAAAGCATGTCCAATTTAACTGAACAAGATTGTATCAAATACTAATTTACTTTGGCAACACGCCTGTAATAGTATTACCACAACATGTGCTTCGCCGATCGAAGTAATACTGTAATTACTCCGTTGCTAAGATGAACTCTGCATATACATGTATGCATATGCACACACTTTACACGCAATAAGCATACATCCTCTGCTGTCTAGCGGTCCGGCGTCGGACTTGACTTCTTAAAGTTCCGGGTTCAAACCCTGGGTCGGGCAATAAAAAAAATGTAAAATGTAAATTTCAATTTTCTAATAAGAAATAACGTAGCCTGGGATTGGATAAGTGCTGTGCGTGGTTGGCGATAGGCTGGCCACACTATCACTTAGCGTCATCGGTTTGTCGTGGATGCCTTGGTTTTGTGCCTCCGCCTAACTCTTCGGGAATATGGGCGTAAAGATACTTTACTTCTTTACTTTACGCATACATGGTGGCATGTATACATGACTTCTGAGAATAATTCCTTGTTATTAACTTAAGTGCTGTGGAAGTCCAAATACCAACTTTAACGTTCCCTTCATCTACGAAACCTTTATAACATCTTCAAAATTTATGGTGAGTATAACCATCATGTCTATTTCTATCACCACAACGTTGGAACTTAGGTACTACAGTAGCATTCCAACTTTTGCCCGGTTCCTTTGTTCAACAAAACGTAATCCAAAAGTTAAAATATTCGTAATTCGCCCTAAACTGACGAAGCGTTACTCATATTTTTACAAAAATATTCTGCTAAAAACGGGTTAACGTATATATTTTACTGCTGGTATAAACAACTACCATTCGTAATCAAAACGATTCATATCTTGAATATGAGTAACATTAAAGTTGTAGCCGGTAAACCCAGTCACGTAAGAGGCTTAACATCCCTGCTTCAAGTTGGCAATGCACCATTTCGAAGTTTGGTGTCTATGGGCTACATGTATTTTTACCATCGTAAAATCTGTCAGTTTACCTTTACTCTACTCTTCTATCACAAAGTAAAACAACCACACTTTCTTTAAGTAAATCTGGCTAACATTTAGTTACTTAACTAATTTTAATTACTCCGTAATATAATCACTAGCTTTGAACGTGTTGAGAGGATATTGAAAATGAATATGTGAACAAGAAACGACAGGTTGCACTCCGGAAGTGCCGTCAGAAGTGAAAACTTTAATATTAACGTTGTGCATTTTTGATATTTTGGAATGGTTAGGGAATAATTTTGCACAAATTGCTTTAATTATCAGTATGAAAGTACTATCATTTATGTACACAAACATGACAACACGAACATTCGCGCAAGTACCGCGCCGTCTTACGAAATTTCAGGTCACGTGTCCTGACGCGAGTTTAGACGTTTTTACCCATTCCAAAAAAAGTGCGCAACGCCGCTAAACAAGTTTTCACTTCAAAAATAATTGTTAAAGTCAAAGAACGCTATTTGCTGAGCACAAAGTTTCATGTGGTCCTCTACCTATGTCGTGGCGATAAACAAAAATATCCTACCTTGAAAAATTTTATTGACATCCATTTACGGGAATGTATAAGCCCATATTTCTTTATGTCTCAACTTTACATGTCTTTTTTTATGATATTGGAAGGCAAACAAACTGACGGATTTCCAGATGGTAAGAAATTCACGCCGCCTAGAGACACCAAAGGTGGTGATGGTGGTAAACCTGAGGCCAGGATGTTAGGCCTCGAGCAAAAGTAAGTTTACCGGCTACCTTACCCTCCAAACCGGAACACGTCATGACGTTATGGCGGCAGGAATAGGTAAGGTGGTAGTACCAATCTGCGAAACTCTACCACCTAGTCAGATGTCACGGTGCTAGAGACGGTAAGCCTATGCTTGCCTTTTAGGAGCTGGCTGGCAGGAAGGCAGACGGTCTATTCTGCGAAAAAGCCCGGACCAACAGGGGGAAATAAATACGGGGAAATATCTTGGAAACAGTCATAAAACCAATACGAGTATATTACTCGTAAATGTGCTATTGCATTCCAGAAAAGACAGGACAATTATTTCGTATCGCCACAGATAAATTAAAGTTGACTTTTCTAGAAATATCAAGAAATCTATGAAAGCCTAATGTTCGAGTCGGTATAAGCGCAAATTTACGATGTCTACAGCACACGAGGCCGTAACTCAGGACCGGACAATACGCGTCAAGATTATAATCTCTGAAGTGCCTCTTGAACGCAGCTATGTTCGTAATAGTTCATTGTCAGAACGAACCCACGATTACGGGACAATGAGACGGTTTGCTATTCTGAAAGTTAGGCGATATTTTTGGTGATATCCGAAAATATATACTAGGAGTTGCCTGAATACGCATGGAATGTTGTATATTATAATAAAAATCTTTTATTTGCAGAAATCTGCACTTAATGAAATTTTTAGGATTACAAACATGTGCAAATAATCCAAAACTGAAGTTTTCGGTATTAAATTCCCGTAGAATACCCAAACAAATTGTTTTTCAGAGAAACAAAACCGGAATTAAAATAATAAGAAACGTGAGTGGTTGAGGTAATTTTATTTTTAATGCTCAGACTTCAATAACGGCTGCGGAATGACTTTTCACAAAATAGCAGTTTAGTTCAGATTTTGACTACTAAACAGATATATTGATGGCACTGTACTTTCATAATTTTATTATTATTAAAAATGTGTAAGAAATTATACTGTAGGTAATTATAATGAATATATATTAAAATATGCTTGTCAAATTCATACATTACGTAAAAACGAATTAAACACATCCAAATATATACAAATATAGGACGAAAAAAAATGAAAATTTAGAGGTGGACATCCGGAAGGAATGACACACACACACACACACACACACACACACACACACAGACACACACAAAAAGAAAGTATTTTCGTCGATTTCTTTGGGATTCCACGATCGGATCTGGACTCGGAAGTGCGTGCTTGCAAACAATAGATGAATAATATATAGGAGTCAAACATATAATCTTCTTCTTTGTTCTTAATGAGGGCGCTCATTAACATTAACCTCTCGACATCTCAAAAGGATTGACATTGACATCTCAAAAAAATACTAACGAAATAAATGTATACCTCAAAGCTTTCTGTAATTTAATTCAAAATTACATTTTTTTATCTTTGAAATAACAACTTTCATCATGCACCATACGAGTACGTTTTCACACTACACATATCACAAGACAGAAATATCAGCCTTTTATGACTTTTATAGTACTTCGATAAGTTTAATATCAATTTATACATAAATCACAACTCGCTATAGGACTTATAAAAAGTGAAGATTTATAAGGGGTCAATGCGTTGAGTCAAATAAAAGTGAAACACTTTATCGGGTATTTTAATAATAGGGGCCAGTTGTTTTATCGCGTCTAAGCTCTGCTTCTATCTCGCAGGACAAAATCGCCTCTGTTAGCAAGTTATCTATGGAACAAAAGGCATTGAAACTCCGCGCCACAAAATATCCTGATTACATTTTCTACGATTGTTTTATCTCGTTTCTTTTATTGGTTTTATAGTTAAATCGTATTCTATTAGAGTGCAAACAGATTTTCGTTATGTTTATTTTATTTTTCAATATTTCGTATCTTCACCAAAATACTAAGAAGATTCTTTTCTTCTACATATTTTCTTTTTTATTGAAAACAAATTTTTGATATGGGTATTTTGTTTTTTGTTAAACATTAATAAAGGCCAAACTTTGTAGGCATTTGAAATCAAGCATAAAACTTTCCTTAAAATACAAATACTATAGATGTCTCTGGTGTGTTGCTATCTTAAGGCCATAAGTGCCTAAGACGATATCAAATTAGCTTGCAAATCTTCAAAATTTACTCTACACTTCCGCATAAAACACCAAAATTGCGAGCACTGAGGTTATGGCAACATGTCCATTCGTATATACAACCAGATTCCTAAACATCTTAAATCACTGGCATTAAAGAGATTTCATAAGAAGGTATTTGACTTGCCGTTAGAGAAAACATATTTTAGCGTTAAAGATTTTCTTGCAGACAAACATAAATAATAAAATATTTGTGATGATAATAATAATGACTAATAATGACTTATATTAATTTCAGAAATCGGGCTTGCCGAGGAGTTTGTTTCGCCATTTCTTGTCCTGTCTGGATAGGTTTGGAAACTGTGGTACTACAAGAATGACAGGTTATAGTCCTGGCTGCCGAAGAGTTTGTTACGCAGTTTCTTCTCCTGACTGGTTAGGTTTGGAAACGGTGGTAGTTTACGGTAGAAAGAATTAAATTTATTGACATTTTAAATTGTTTGTAATTCATAATTCAAACTGTAATAAATATAAAATTATTTTTTGTATGTACATTAAAACATTATGTACATAATTAAATAATTATTTTTTATAAACATTAAAATATTTGTGTAATACCACAATGTGGTAGAATATGTTGGAAGCTTTAATAATTTTGTAACATCTTCAACACGCATATTCCGCAAATAAATATATTTTCTTTCTTTCTTTTCTGGAATAGGTAAATATTATGTTTGTATACATGTTTCTCAGGAAGAAAACTGCACCTTCTCAATCATCTCGAGTGCCTGCTGGCTGGCAGGTAGATAATTGCGTATGGCACTAAGTCATTCTTTTTACAATATTACAAATTAAGCAACCAAATAGAAAAAAAAAATCTTAAAATGAAAGGAAGCCGTGGCCAACAGTATTATCGACACCCTTTCGTCTCATTATTAAACCTATTTCATTTAGTAGGATCAGATATCTAGTGATTGATGACTTGACAAACCTAAAGAAAGAAATCTAAAAGAACAGTTTCGTTGAAAACAAGGCGTTTCATCACGGGTCGTCAAGTGGCTTATTATCGACACTTTTCGAATTCGACTAGATCGATCTAATAACGAAAACTGTAACTGGAAATCATACTTGATATATAGGTAACGTAGACTATAAATAAACACCCTCGTCTTTAATAATGATAATCTTTAATGTAATAAAAATGTAAGTCTTAAAAAATAAATTAGTATGAGACCAAAGACACTGACACACACACTGACACTGACAAAGACACACATAGTCATAAAATATGATTGATAACATATACAATGCGAATGTGGATGGATGTAGGTACCCGGACAGACTAAGGTTGACATTCCATGATCAGATCAGTAGGATATTACCCGAAGCGGTGTCAAGAGTCTCCGAAACTGGCGTGTTTGTATGAAAAGGGTAAATAATGTGCCGGAAACCAGACAGGTTTGTTAGGATCGTGAGATATGACGAAACTCTCTGCTTACCCCATAAGGGACTTAGCGTAAAGATATGTAGCAACATTTAAATGTAAGGTAACCGATCACAAAACATAAAGCTTAAACACAAAACTAACTTTACTGCAGCTATTTTTGGTGACGTGGCTGGACCCGACTGTCGCTGCGAGTGTAAATATTTGTAATTAGAATATCCCGAAAACTTATAATTGAAGCTTATTCACAAAACTTAAAAACTTAATGTAGTCGATAGTAACGAATGATATAAAATACATTTGAATAAACCATCCCATGTTAATGGTTAAGTTAACGAAATACATGTAGTTTCGAATTATTAAAGTCCTTGTGCTAGGCCTTAAAGCTCGATAATAATTAATTATAGCCACCCTGCTTTAAAATACAATAAATATAACTCCAATTAATTCAAATAAAAGTAGCTCATTGCATTTATTGTGATTCACTTTCTTATTAAAGAATAATCAAAGAGAAACGCATTTCCAAGTAGTATAAGATAAGGAGATCTCATTATGTACTAGTGCAGACAAAAGTTTAAGTAAAATATTTTAACACGATATATTTTAATTTTATTTGTCGATATTTCGTTCTAATTGCATAGACCGTGGTCACGACGGGACCCGCAAATATTCACTTGTATTAAAATTACAAACGGTATGCCTAACTGGCATATACAATCGACAAAAAGAAGGATTATCAACTTTAAACATTACATTCTACTAAAACTTATAGATATCAAACTCAGACAGCAATATAAATTATATAATTACAAATAAATTTAT
Organism: Calephelis virginiensis; assembly: GCA_002245475.1. Taxonomy (NCBI): domain Eukaryota; kingdom Metazoa; phylum Arthropoda; class Insecta; order Lepidoptera; family Riodinidae; genus Calephelis; species Calephelis virginiensis. Next base: position 253,002 of record NJDC01000644.1, on the reverse strand, counting down.
TATTTACAATGAAATATATTTTACAATGTTTTTCGTTTTCATATTTATAGCAAACAGGTTATCATAATAATTTATAGAAGTAGGTATACACTCCTAATCATTCTCAGCAATTTTCAAATATTGATTGTTTCAAAAAGTCAATCGACAGAAATCTGAATTTCGTTCGTCTGAAATCGAAATTTCGATCGTCAGAAATCGAAAAATGTTCTTAGCAGAGGTACAATCTAACATTTGACAAATTTACGATACAATTCATCGTAATGTTTGTCATATACCTAATATGCGCCGTGAATAATTTTGTACAAGCCGAAGGTATTACGAGTTGATGTTCAAAGCTGTCTCTAGTGTCAGTTGGAGGACTTTTGGTAGGTCTTATATTTAGAATACTAGACTTGTAAATAAATGATAAACTAACAAAAATACGTGATTTTAATACCTAACTGTGGTTGGGACCTCAGTTGGGTTTTAGACTTTCATCTTAGTTCATAAATTAGATCAAGAAATGTGAAAGAAAATACTAGAGACAGAAATCACGGAGCGATTTTTACCCGCGCCCGCGGCAGTCGCGGTTTTGCGATTTTATTTAAAAACTCACGAGACGGGTAATTTTTGCGGTCCCGCCGCCGCGGTTGAAATTATCGCCCGCAAACTTGGCGGTTGATTATCACGCGGCCGGCGGTTCCGATTAAATAATCAGTACATATAGTATAAAATGGTCGCCCGACAAGCGACCGCAAGCGGCGGCAGGAGATCGCCGCCCGCACGGTTAACGGTCAGACGACCGCTCGCGGGAACCGCAAACAACCGCAGGCGCTGCGGGTGAAAATCGCGTCGTGAAATGTGATCTTACTTTTTGCATATAAATCTACATTCTACGGAATCTGCGGGCCCGCAACCGCCGCGGTCGCGGGTATAAACCGCACCGCGAGTTCTTAGTCTTAGTAGGTATGTCGTTAAACTAGATGTAAGATTATTCTCTCTTTCAACTAATGCTTAAACAAAGCTCCATATAATGCATCTGGGTGTTTATCGAAACGCCAAGGAAAGGTTACTCAATAATACAAAATCAACACAAAAACACGATCTTATTGCACATTTTATTACAGGACGATTTTTCGTTAACAGTTAATAGTGTTAGGGTAGTATTCATTAAATTTGTTGTCGATATTTTATGAATGTGTCACATAGGTGGAGTGTTATACAGCAGCTCCTCAAATCTGTCAAAGTAACTTCAGTGCTCTCCATTAAAATGTCTGTGATGGAAAGAAGGGTGGCCTGCAGAGTTGCAAATGAGACCTAAAATTCCGGCCTTAAGATAGCGATACGCCAAATACATATTTATATTGTATCTATAGGCAGCGGTTGTTTTTTCATCGGCAAGAGAGCTCCCTGCTTCATAATCTAGGTATTATATGTTCATTATCTAATAATACAAAAAGTATCTTCATGCCCATATTTCCGCGTAGGCAACAAGTCCCACAATACGATAGCTGGCAAGCCTATCACTAACAGGGCATATATGAACATATCCATTCCCAAAATTGATAGAATAAGAATAAAATAACTCTTTATTGTCCACCAAAATAAAAAAATACAATAAAAATAAAACTATACATTTCCGAGTTTTTTGGTGCCGGACCCGGGGACAGAAGCCGAGAATTAAATAAGTCAAATCCAATGCCGGACCGCTAGGCCACATTTGCTATTTAATAATACAAAAAAGTTACAGTAACGCCTCCGCAAACCCGACCCAAATCAATTTAACCCGTGTTGTACTTTACCAAACAGCATTACAAATAGGCTGTGCCAACTTTGTTGGTTTGCGTGTTTTTAGGCAATATTCGCTTACCAGGAGAAACGATCTCGAATTACTAATGCGATGGCGCGGTCGCCATTATCATAATGAATTAATTTCTACGAACAAGAAAAGGACATTTCCTTATCGTGCAACAAACAAACAAATTATAGGCTTTTAAAAACAAAATGCCTTGTAATCTCGCAATTTAGTATACTTTTCCTTTTAATAATTTTAGCGCTTTAAAATTGCAAAAACCGACTTCGATTTCGACACCTATGTCATCGACATATACTAAAATTGATTACTTTCCCCGATTTTATTTATATTAGGATTCAATCATCAGTTTTAGACTTGTTTGAGATCGCCTCGGAAAAAAACAAATAGAAACAAGACTAAACGAAGAAATCGATTAACATACCTACATAAAAAACTCCTTTTTCTAAGTCGGTTAAAATATCTTATGGTTGTATTTCGTTGATCGAAGGGTAACCTAACGCCAACAACCGAAGCCCTGGTGTGATGCGCCACTATTGCGAAGAGTATCAGAAAAGAGCCCGTACACATCGGTCGAGGTTCATATTTTACGATACAAGCGTACGTACAGCTGTATCAACGAAAACGCTAATACAACCCATCGATATGTAGTGAGTGAGTGAGTATAAATACGGTCACAAAGTTACTACGGACCGACGCGGACGTTCATAAGCGTAGTAAGCGTTCAGTAGCGTTCGAGCCGCGTCGCAAACGCGTAAAATGCTTCTAAATTTAGGGCCCGTATTATCGTATCACTATCACTATATAGTATAAAACAAAGTCGCTTCCTTTGACCCTATGTCCCTTTGTATGCTTAAATCTTTAAAACTACTCAACGGATTTTAATATGTTTTTATAATAGATAAAGTGATTGAAGAGGAAGGTTTATATATATATTTTATACCCGCGCGAAGCAGGGGCGGGCCGCCAGTTTCAAAAAAAAAACACTGAAGCTCTTTTAAAGTATAACGTAAATGTATGTAATGTAAAGAATATCTATACATTATACTACAGCTGGGATATGCAAAGCTAGCAATATATTGCAAAATAATGGTTGTACGCACTTTTATCCCCTGAGAGTAATGAATCAATGTAATTACTGGTAGTGTCTGTGCGAACGGCGCGCACGCTGTCTGCCGACGGACGTTTATGTGTACTGCCTCGGGACCTTGGCCGGAGTTTTCTTGTTCCTTTTAACGTCTTGTGGGATGCTTGAGAGGAAACTCTTTGTTAATAATTTAAACGCAACAAAAGTACAGAAAAAGGTTAAACGACTTCAATTTCAACATCACATCGCCTAATTAAATAAGTACTGAACCAACTGTCTTAAGATTCATGTGGACTTACCTTAGAGTATTTAAAAAAAACTAATTTTACATATTATAATCATAATAGTCAAAATCAAACTACTCTGTAAAGTGCCACCATGAAGCTATAGACTGCTACTACAAGTTACACTCCTAACGAATAACTGATGTCATTCACTAATATTATAAATGTGAAAATTTGTATGTTTGTTACGCCTTAACACATAAATTGCTGAACCGATTTTCATGAAAAATGACACACATAGAGGGTAAATTGGATTATTACATAGGATAGTTTTTATACCGAAAAATTAATTACTTTGGGCCATTAACCACGTGGGCAACGCCACGGGCAACAGCTAGTTTCTAAATATTGCTGACTCTATGTCATCTTAATCTTAATATTTGGGAGAGTCTTATGAACTGAATTAACAAAGTTAGAATGAGAGATAGGGTGTATAAAATAAAGAGATACAGCAATATTTGGAAATTACACCAGTTCTTTGTTAGGAGTGTATCCTCTAGTAGTAGTCTATAGACTCATGGGTGCCACCAACTTAAATATTACGTTAATTGTGTTGCTCTATGTGTACGGAATATTATGTTTCTGATTGAGAATATTTCGAAAAACGATGATAATATAAAACTAAATCATAAAAAAATCACGTTTCAGAAATTGACAGCAAGATGGCCAGAAAAATAGCAGTTAAGTTCCAATTTCGAATTTTTTTTCTAAAATAAGTTTTGTGTGAACTAACATAAATCTTTCTATTTACCTACAACACAGAATAATCTACAGCATTAACATACCTACAAATCGAATAGAGAATCTCCTCGGTTTTTTTGTTGTTTGAAAATATTTCAGTACTATATACATTTCAGTAAATATTGCGTTACTATGCCTTACATAGGAACGCAAACAATCAAATAGTTTTCCTGATGGTAGGAAATAATACTTGGCATATTTAGACACAAAAGCTATTGAGAAACTGAATGGTCACCTTTGAAGCTCAATTGAAGCAATATTGGAAATTCTAATCGAGTATGTCATTTTAGGTATTCTTGAACACCATACTGGCGAATTATTATCATTTAGTTACTAGTAAAGAATAAATTTGTATTTATTTGTATTATATTTCTTTGTAACTAAATGTTAATAATCCGGTAGTAATGTGTTCAAAAGTACCTAAATGACATATACGATTCCAATTTCAAATTCATATGATATCGAAATTGCCTACTGGTGTGATTAAGACCTATAAATTTAACCTCCTGGTGCTTTTAAGATTTTTCTTAATCTATCTAGTCCCGAAATCAAAAAAACATTATAGAGATGTAAGCATAATAGCTCTAGCGTTAATTGAATTGCTACAGGACATTATGTCTTTTGCATTAGTGTGTTTGCCACTTCCATTCCCCTCCAAACTGGAACACGGCATAGCCTATTTTTGTTTTTTTTATGATATTGGAAGGCAAAGAAACAGACGGACTTCTGATGGTAAGAAATTCATGCCGCCTAGAGACAACGAAAAAAGGTAATAGTGCATTGGCAACCTTAAGCCGTGATGTTAGGCCTCGAGCAAAAGTAAGATTACCAACTACCTTATCCACCGAACCGCAACACGTCATCGGCATTTCTCATCAACAGTACAGAAAGCCTCTCAGAAAATATCGAGAGATGCAAGTTTCACAATGTATTTTTTGTTTGCAGTTTAGGGATAAGAAATGTATACATACAAAATTATGGATTTAAAATTCAGAAACTCTTCATTTTCGCATTCAATAAAAATAACTATAATACATCTATATATTACCTAATACGTGATGCCAAAACTTTGGACCCCTTTTTACGAAAATTGAGCGAACGGAGGAGTTTGAAACTTGGCACACTTATAGTTTATGTGTGAAGAAGTGCAGAACGCTAATATGTTTCAATCATAATGCTTATAAAGTACATTAAATCAATAAATTAAACATTACTCACACTCAATGCATGGGGCATTTGACATACATACCTCTCTCAAATTCAGCAAACAATCGCCTAACGGTGCTCAAACAAGGTGCGTTTTGAAGACGAGCGGCACAGTCGTGCGGAGGAAGAGAACTTTTAAAATCATTAAAAATCATCGATCTAAAATCTTTTCGATTTAATTCCATTTTCGTTGTGTACTTAGGACTTTGATGTGTGATAAAAAAAACAATTAAAAAATTATTTCCCGCCAATTGTTTTTTTATGCTAAGAAGCTTTCAACGTTTTAAAAATATAACATTCGAAATTCAAATACTTCCGATTAGCTAGGAGTGCAAAACTTTTAGTGTGCCCCATGTATAAATCAAACTCTAAAATAGTTAAACAAAGAAATGCAAAAAAAATATCAAAACTTTTTGTAATAACTATTTAAACAAATAGTCCGCAAATAAACGAATTTCATTTTATTTTAATTTTATTTTAAGTCAATATTTAATTGCACCTGCGATGTAAACACGAAGCCAGTTTAACAAATAATATATTTCAAGAGCCAATCACGTAACATGTTATAGTCAGGTGTGATTAAATCTGAGATTTTAAAAATATATAAATATTTAAATGTATAATAATGTATTAATCACTTGCTCACTTAAAATAGTTGATTAAAATGGTAGAAAAACAAGATTTCACGACGGAAAACGTCCTCTCTCGCTTAAAGTGATGTCATCGCGGCTGGTTTCACAGCTCTAGAAAAATCTGACTATATATAGCATAGAGGAAATATATTATAGAGCAGGAGGCAAACGGGCAAATGAGTCACCTGGTGATAAATGATCATCTCAGCCCACGGACAACCGCAACACCATCAAATGCTTTGCGAACCTTTCAAATACAAAAACGCTCTTTTCGTAAAAGTTCCTAAGTCATGTATCTTTGGAAATAGCACTAGTTTTGCAAAAATGTTGTATAATATAAAAAATGTATTCACTTAGAATATTATCTGAATGAATTATACGAGTGATTCCAATATCTTAGTTATATTGTTCCAATGTCGAGATAAATATAACATTCAAAAGGTTTTTTTTTTATTTTCAAAAAGATGATTAATCAAAGCAAAACCTGGAAAGTAATTTTCCAAATATCACCGAATAATGTCATAACATCGTTGCTGATAAGTAATCCTCCGTCAACAGGCTTAATATCAAAGAATTCAAAAGCTCAGTCTCTGTTTGTAAATCTCAATCTGTGTATAATCTGTTTTACTAACAGAAAATCTACATATGAATACGTGATGCAAAAACTTTGGACCCCTTTTTAAGAAAAAAAATGTGTAGGAGAAGTGCAGAACGCTGATATTTTTCAATAATAATGCTTATAAGCATTAAATCAATAAATAAAACATTACCCGCACTACCATGCATTTGACACACGCAAACAAATACATTGATGTTGACGATAAAAGATCACAGATGGCGTTCTTATCAACAAGACATTAAAATTTATAATGGTCGGATTTCGACCAAAGGGCGACCACTAGTCATTTTAAATCCGGCTATTCAGAAATGTATCATACGATTGCTTGTGCTGAGTAACGACTAAGGGCCATAATTGGTTTTTATTTACTTGGAACGGGCGAAAGCTTGCATTCACTTTCAACTAAGATTTCCATCCGAGAACTGTAGGTCAAGCTACAGGGGATATTTATTGAACCCTGTATATCCTCAACATGATACCGTAAAAAACAATGACCTGCGTATTATTGGTTGGTGATTAAATGCATTTACCAAATGACAAATTTTCAGCATTTTCTAAACGCAAATTTAAAAAAATATTGACACGGTTCGTAGACGAGTGAAATATAATATGCCGTTCCCGTGTGGCTGTGAAACAAACTGGAACTTCTTCATCTCCTGGCTTCAAAACGATATGAGAGTTTTCTCTCGTAATACAATCAAGATAAATATAATTGAAGTATCTGTATGTAATATTCTAAATAATTGCGTTTTGTCCGACCGTACTAAAAGTTTAGCTATGTATTTTTGTACGTTTAATGTATGCTATGCAGCATCCCTTACTACCTGAAAGATAATAATAGGTTATTTTTTATGTTATATAGAAAAGCAAACAAGCAGATGGATTTCCTGACGGTAAGAAATTCTAGCCGCTTAAAAACACCAAAGGTGGTAATGGTGCGTTGCTAACCAAAGGCGAGTCGCTGCGAAACTCTACCACTTAGTAGGATGCCACGGTGTTAGTTACGGTAAGCAGTAGTAGCGGTAGCAGATGGTCTACTCTGCAAAGGAGCCCGAACTAACACGGGTTATGTTTAATAAGTTAAACTTTAAAGATAATATTAGGTAAAGAAAAAGATTAACTATTAAATTTGATATAGTAAAAAATATAATTAACGTTTTGTTAGACAATTGTCCCATGATATGAAAAAAAAATAAACATGGCGGCCATTAGTAAGGATTTCTATGTTTTAGTATTTTTGGCTATTCCTTACTATTAACACAAACGTATATTCCTTAATAATAATATTTTTTCTATTTCTCAAGACTTCATTAACTGTCTGTTGTATTTAATTGCTTTGATTTACCTCCTTGTAGGTCGAGGGTTTGGCGTACATGCCCAAATCCACTGACTAATCATAAGGCTCGGGTTCGGTTCCTGACGGGACGGGACGTTTAGATGTTTGCATATCTGAGTCTGGATGTTATTTTTATACTGGTATCTATAAAAGTATTTTTTTGGTATCGTCGACTAATACCCATAACAGAAGCATCTAATTTGTTTACTTTGGGTTTAAAAAAAAATAAAAAAAATATATCCTGATAGTTAAACACAGTTGTTATCCCGGACGTGGAAACTCAGGATTGACTTTCCAGAATTTTCGGCTTATTTTACCACTAATCTATAGGTTTTTATTAATAATATAATGCTTAATTCTCATTTCATGACTTCCCACCGGAGTTCTTTGGGGTCTTGCTATAAAAAGCAATAGGATGTTTAACTATAGTAAATAAGGGTTTTATCATTTGTTCGCGTAACCCTGAATAGTGTTTACTGTCTCATCGTGTGACACTTTCCCAAAGTGATTCACTTAAGGGCTATTCCATACGAACGAATCGTGCCGGCTAATTAGTTTATTGTGAAGCTAGCTAAGAATTTGTTAACTAAAGAGTTGCCAAGTTCTTGGTAAGTTACTGTCATTTTACTTTCAATGAAGATATCTTAGGTCTTTGTAAGCTGATTTGGTAAAATGAAATTTGATTTTTTTTCTTCTGACTTTTTGAAATATTTTTTTAAAACATTGCTTTTCAACAATAAATTTTAACGTACCTTTTTTAATATGTATATTTTTGTTTATTTACTTATATGAATATTCAAGTTAGTAGCTTTCTTTCAACCTATCCATACTATTTTTTTTAACTTTAATTTATTAACTAAAGACTTTTATTGTAAGATATTAGACTACTTCCTAAATTAATTATTTGAAAGATTACATTTAGTATGCATCAATAGATATTACACCTTCTCCTTATTTCGATGTATCTTCTAAACTTTGGTTGCGTAGAAGAAATCGCTTAGTAGCGATAGAACCGCTTTTTGCATGTAAAATGTTTATGTCGATATATAATGTATATAATGTGACACTTTTATAATTTTGTTGTATAATAAACAGCTTATTATTTTATTTATTTATTTATTTAATTCTTTATTGTACACAATTTATGACATAAAACATGGACAGTGATAAACAGGAATGCACAAAAGGTGGGCCTATCTCTAGGTCTACAGATTTCTTCCAGACAACCTTAAAAAATTAGAATCTGTGATGAAACAGTAGAAGGCATCATGCATTATAAATAAATAAGCTCAACATAACATTAATCTAAAAAAACTCATAACAATGACATACTTTAAAACAATATATATAATATTAATAAATCTATATAAATAAGAAACCTGAAAGTCACAAATTATTATGCAAGTGTTAAGTAATATTCTTTCAACCGTTCTTAGAAGATGGGCAGGGAAGTGCTATCGCGGACCTCTTCTATTATTTTATTACCTCATATAATTTATCACTACATAGTATAAAACAAAGTCGCTTTCTCTGTCTTTATGATCCTATGTCCCTTTGTATGCATAAATCTTTAAAACTGCGCAACGGATTGCGGTTTCTTAATAGATAAAATGATTGAAGAGGAAGTTTTACATGTAGGTAGATATATTTCATAACCGTGCGAAACCGGGGCGGGCCGCTAGTTAGTTGCAATTAAACAAATTGCTTATCGTCGGCATAGCCTTGTTGGTCTGTTATATAATGAAATAAACCGATTTTTGAACATTAATCGTATATAATTAGCATGGATTCAATAAGACTTTCTTTACAATTTTTTTGCAATTTTTATTTAAAAAAAAAAGTATCTTCACGCCAATATTCCCGAAGGGGTAGGCAGAGACACAACCAGAGCACCCTCGACTAGCCGAAGATACTAAGTCCCACAATGTGATAGGTGGCAACCTATCGCCAACCCGACACATATCCAGTCCCGAACAACGTTTTTTTTATTAGAAAATTATAAAAACCCAATTTTCTTTTTGTTGCCCGACCCGGAAGTGTAACCCGGGACCTCATACAGTCAAGTCCAACAACTGAACCGATAGACCACAAAGGCGACCACTGAAATAAATACATATTAATATGTTAAAAAGTTAAGAACAAAATGCTTAATCTTACAAACATATTTCATCACGTGTGATACGCTAAAAATAAATAAAAATGGTTTATATATTCACAAAAAATATAGTTTAACCCTATTTACAGTATCTATATACTGTAAGTTTCTCATGAAAACCATTTAAATCTTACCTTTTAAACCAAACCAGGAGTTGTATATAAGTATGTAGTCGTTTAGAAACAGCCCAGAAAACAATAACTAAGTCCTGTTCAGCAACTATTCGAATGTATATAACTGCCATGTCTGTTGTTGTATATTGTCAGTATTCGCCATTGCAGTAAGTAGAGGTAAAAGATAAGGTAACCAGTAAACTAGCACAGATTGTGGAAAATCCTGAACCTAAAATACCAACGCATCAGAAACATTTATATTTATCTCTAGCATCAGGAGAGCCGTCTGTTTATTTGCGATCTTAATATAACTAGCAGTTTCACGCAGCTTCACCTGCGCAACTTGGCTTCTATTACACCGATTTTGATGAAGCAAAGCTTATGTCACTCAGGACTAATGTAGCATTTTAAAGGTAAGAATTTTTGAAATCGATCCAGTAGTTTTAGAGCCTATTCATTTCAAACAAACAAACAAAAAACAAATCTTTCCTCTTTTTAATACTACTATAGATGTCAATTGTCATTAAAATTCCGTTTATATGAAATAGCCCTTACTGTGTAAACGGATTTGTGCAAGTTCACTCTGTATTCGGACCATGGGACGACTCTGACCTTTTGCATTTCTTCTCGAGAGTAATTCATTTTAATATCTGCGAGATCTCCTCTGACTCGTCGTGCGCCTCCAACTTTTATTTTAACCTGAGGCCCGACGATTCTTTGTGTTTTTATCTACAACCGAATAATGGCTTATCTTTTGCTTTTTATTTGCCAGTAAAGCAAAGGTCTCTCACCTTTTTGGTACAAAAACTCAATCAAACAATTTGAAATGACCAAGTATATTTTTTTTATGATATTGGAAGGCAAACAAGCAGACAGATTTCTTAAGCAAAAGTAAGTTTACCGGGTGCCTCCAAACCGGAACACGTCATGACGTTATGGCAGCAGGAATAGGTAAGGAGGTGGTACCAATCCAGGTGAGTCGCTGCGAAACTCTACCACCATGTCAGGTGTCCCGGTGCTAGTGACGGTAAGGCTATGCTCGACTTTTACGAGCTACCTGGCAAAGGAAGGTCTATTCTGCAAAGGAGCCCGGACCAACACGGGGATTCCGTCATGTTTCGGCCTGGAAAGTAGGCTAGCATGAAAATATAGCAGAATAACGTCACTTGGCATTTATAACATCAATGGTGTCTATAGACCACGGTTGTCTCTTACCATCGGGAAACCCGTGTACGTGTTCATTGATCGCTTTTGTAAATCGCTTCTGTGGTCTAGCGGTTCAGTTGTTGGGCTTGACTGCACCAGGTCCCGGGTCCGAATCCCGGGTCGGATAACAAAATGAAAATTGGGTTTTTCCAATTTTCTGATAAAAAAAATGTTATTCGGGATTGGAAATGTGTACTGTTGGCGATAGACTTGCCACCTATCACATTGTGGGACTGAGTGTCTTCGGCTAATCGTGGGTGCCCTGGTTGTGCCTTTGTCTACCTCTTTAGGGAATATGTGCGTGAAATACTTTTTTATGTTTTTTTAAGTCTACTTTTGATTTTTTTTAGCTGCGAAATAGCTCATGCTCATGAAACAGGTTTACAGACATCGCCTGCCCGAACCTTTCGATTCTTGGAAACCATTAAACATATTTCCTCGAAAGTTTTCCATCCTTCTCTAAGTGTTACTATAACAAAAAACTTTGAAACCTCAAACCAAATAACAGCTCTGCGGAGCAGAAACAGCCATAAAATGCCAGTAATTGGCATCCGCTATTCTCGCGTCTCTAATAAAATCCTTATGGTTATTATGGCTATCTTCGGGTTGGCAATTGCTATATCTTTACTAGTGGTTCCAGTTTCTTTATGGTATAAAACAGCGAATAAGCAAAAGACTCTTTCCAACCAACCGTCATCTATAGACACCATAAATGATATTTATATTTAGTTAATACATTAGATCCGGTGACCTATTGTTAATTTTTAGCCACTGTCTCCAAATTATTTTTCACTACCAATGGAAAGAGAGGAAATATTAGTTTGACTTGTATGTGCCTATGTGTGTGTGTGTGTGGGTTTGGGGTGTGTGTGTGTGTGCGTGCTTGCGTACTTGCGTGCGTGCGTGTGTGTTGCAACATAACTTTTGAACAAGTGGACTGATTTCGATGCAATTTTTTGTTAGAAAACTAACGCGATCGAAAGGTTTTTTAGCTACATTAACTTAAAGGTGGTGTTGAGGGTTTTTTACCGTTTTTTTTATTCATTTATTTTCTTAAACTACAAAAACCGACTCCAATCATTTATTTGGCTACCACATTACGATTTGATGATTGTTTTTTTTTTTGAAAAGATAGTTCTTTCAAAATGGTCCCACAAAAATTTGATTAACATACTGTCAAATGCATACATTTTTCACGATAGACGAAAAATTGATATGGGATTACCTTAAAATCATGACGTATCTTCCTAAATAAGGACCATCGAAACCAGTTTTCGATTTTTCACAAACATACAAAAAAAACATACTGTTGAATTGAGAACTTTTTTAGAGTCGGTTAAAAAGAAAATAGCATCAACTTTAGTAGGTAGGTACGTAGTTCCAGTCCTTATCAAGTACATGTACCACCGCCAAAGGAAGATTTGATTATTCATCAACCAAATAAAACCTAAACCACTCCAAGTCGCCCCACTCGCCCTGATCAAAAGCGATCACGTTAAGTATGTTCATATTTACTTGTTTGTATTTTTAAAACGCTAGTCATGTTGTACCTCAACGTCATAATACTAAAGCCAACAAGAAAAAACCATCGTTGGTAGATATAACATACCTACTGTGTTATGTTTTTAATGAAAATAACTCAGATTGGAAGAACGCCCTAGTAAACCGTTCGTGAAAGTAGTAAACCGTCAGTAAACGTAGTAAGCCGTCTTCGTTTACTGTCTCAAGTTGTGGACTGGGTGGCTACCACATATTTATTTTACACTAGGTAAAATGAATATACGAGACGATGTAACAAATCTGGACTAGCTGCGGCGTCGTACTCTACCATCTGAAAAAAATGTGTAATAAGTAAATTTTTATCAACCGTTACCAAAACCACATATTTTGAAACTCATGCTCTATCTGTCATATGTCAAACCGTCATACAGATACTGACAGAAAAAAAATAATTCTTTAATAACGTATTTGTAATTATATCTACACATCGACCATACAATGTATCTACTTCGTTTATTGATAATTAGAAAATAACAAGCTTGGTCTTATTTGTACAATATTGAAAAATTGATATCATCATATCATTAATAGTTTTTTATATAAGTAAAAGAAACCGTGGCGTTTAGACATCATAGATGTTATAGGTGCGGCGCTGTACAGTAGTTGCTGAACAGTGACCAAGATATTAAGCAAATTGTGCAAGTCTACCGGCTACCCCACACTTCAAACTGGACCATGAGGGAGTCATTATGGTGGCAGTAAATAGGTAAGCTGTTGAATCCCTTCTCGGGTAAGTTGCTGCACACTGCATTAAAAACAGCAGATTTAAAGTCTCATTAGAAACATGCAACTGCTCTGACTATAAGATGTAGAGTCCCATGAAGCAGCTCGTTCGTTTGTAGTCAAACCACACCCTTGTGATAGCAATACATGTAACATCTATGGTGTCTATAGGTGACGGTTAACCGACAGCTTATTAGCTATCTCATAACAAAAAACATATAAAAATACTGCCACACTTAGAACTGCTAATCTCAATAACGACAATATACCTTAAGTGATAATGCTGCTTTAGATAAGACAACCATTGTAATTTTATAGTTAAATTATGTATTATAAATTAATTTGTCTCCGAACATGTAGTTACTTGAAAGTCACCGAGTACAAGAGCAATTTATTCGGGTGAAAAATTATCACTTCACCTCTTCCTGTTGACCTAAAATCATAGACATCGTTCCAACCTAAAGTGACGACATGCATTTAATATGTAACTTAGACTTAAGCTATAAGATAATGACCCATTGGTAACATGTGTGGTATCTTCTGTATTTTATGGGAAGCTCTTCAGATCTGAAAAATAATTTTAAAAAATCATACTCTCTGCTTACGTAAGGGACTTGGCGTGAAGATATGCATAAGTGTATATAAGTAGAAAAAAATATATGACTCATTTAAAAAAGAATTTCAATAACAATACTATAATATTTACTAAGGCAAATAAAGTTTTATTATTATTATAATAGCTATAGTATTATTGCTTGACGGGTCCAGACCGGTAGAATATCAAATAATTTTATACAAACAATAAAACATAAAAAGTTCAGAAACTAACCTCATAAGTTAAAGAACGTCTAGAGTTATCGGTGCCACTCATTTATGACCTGGTTCTGACTCCCATACGTTGGCTTTTTATTTTCCAATACTTTATAACTCGGCTGGCCTCCAAACAAACCGGTAAAAAAATAACCAAACTCAACCACGACCAGGGTTACCATACTATGAAGTTTGATTTCCTAACATTTCTTATATTTCTTAATATTTTTCTCATAATTTATCTCAATATTTTATGTAGTGACTGAACCTATTTATAAATGGATATCTACTGTGGTTGGATATTAACAGGTTTTTAATGCAGCTCTGATTAATTACCTGAAACCAAATTTCGGTTACTCGTGATTTGATATTCGCATAGATTAAGGAGTTTTAATTTCTTTTCGTTAAATTATTTAAAAATAAGGTCAAGGGAAACAAAAATGTATCTGACTGAATAGAGTTTTTTTGAATATCCCAAAATTAAAAAATGCTTTAAGATTTAAGTTATAAGTCACAAAGATTTGGATTACATAAATTAGGGTTATCTATATCTTAACGACTTATTGATAAATTTCCTTTTTATTTTCAGTATTTTCAACAACAAAAAAATTTTCTCCATTTTATTGTACCAAATCACCGAACAATTACGTATAGACTGAAACCAGCAATATTTATTTATCATTACAAAATATTATGTTACATTTCTTGACTTTAACATTTATTATACCGTTTTCTCTGTTTTTTACCTAGGTGAAAATCCCCAAAATGTCGGGAAAATTTCTTTCTCTAGTAACACTAACCACGCCCAACGTAAGAAGCTTATAACTTTGTATGTTATATATTGAAATACTTTTAAACCTTTCATTCCTTGACACTTTTCGTATTGAGGCTACTTAAGAGTTATTAAGCGGTAAAAATATTTGTTTATGTTGAACGATAAGCCGTCAAGATGTTACAAATCTCGTATTTGATGCCGTTTTTGATATAATTTAGTCGTCATATATTTTTTATTGTGATGCTATCTGGCCCGGCAAGCGTGTGTGTTCTGTATATACATCAACTTGCGGTATCAAATATACTTTATGAACTATTCGCATAGGTAAGGCCTATTATGTACATAAAAATCGGTCATAAAATCGGTAGAGCCGTTTCAAAGGAGTAGATGCGTCTACAAACGCGGAGACATGTGATTTTTTTAAATTTTATATAATAGAAAAGCAATAAATTAGATTGATTATCCATTTGCTTGTATGACCTTTAATTCGATTAAGACGATCACACAATTTGTAAACATCAAAGATATTTAAAATGCATTGCCAACTGGAATTTGGTAGAATGTCAGAAGAACGCTAAACGAGAGATTGATGTTCTATACGTTTAAGTGCTACGCAATTTTTAAATTGGAACACGGCATTAGAGAGTAATGACGTAACAACGACTAGGAACTAAATAGGGCGTTCCTTACCTATACCTACCATACATGATTCGATGATTTTTAAAACCCATGTCTCATACTTGATCTATGAACCATCACTTTTTCTCATTTTAGTTCGCAGTCACTTCTTTGGTCGAGCGGTCCGGCATCTCACTTAACTTCTTGAGGTTTCGGGTTCGATTCCCGGGTCGGGCAGCAAAAAATAGAAAATATATATTTTTATTTTTTTATTCAAAGTAACGATGCCCAGGATTGGATATGTGTCCGGTTGGCGATAGGCTTGCCACTTATCACATTGTAGGACTTAATGTCTTCGGCTAGTCGTGGGTGCCTTGGTTGTGCCTCCGCCTACCTCTTCGGAGATATGGGCGTGAATATACGTTTAGTTAGCAGTCACGCTGACTGCCGCAAATCATATAATTTTTCTCCAACTACGTTGCAATGAGTATTGGATATTGACAAATCAGTGAAACAACCAAAACAACATATCACCGTTTATTTCCAGAACATAAACTGATGTGACAGTAATGGGATTAATGTCCTTAAACCATATGTGAAAGCTATTAGCGATAGGTACAGTGGACGGGATGACGATTAAAAGATACTTAATTAAGGCTATTACTATGAAACACAAGTCCAAAAGTCATAAAAGAAATGCCAACCCAAAACAACGCAATAAAACATAGGCAGCTAAGTAAATATGTTGCCAAAAGCTACCTATATACTACTACCTATAGCTACCTATATATAAGATTTCTTGCTAAGTTTGGTAATACCAGATGACACAGGTATGCCCGAAATAATAATGATAATAATAAATATCCCTGAACAAATTACGCAAATTGAATCTAACCCCAAAGTAAGCATATTATATGCTTGTATTATGGGTGTTAGTCAACGATACTAATACATAGAATTTAGTTAAATAGACACCAGAATAAATTTAATAAACACCCAAAACCAGAAATGCAGACATCTAAATGTGCATATATACGAGGGTGAATCCAAAAGTTCGTGGCCTAACCTACATGGAGCTATGACATCTTTTTAAAATCTACCGTCATTTGTTAGTATGTGTCATATTGATTTATTGTGCGCAGTTTTATTCCGATAATGCACAATATAAATTTTCTGTGATTATTTGTTTGAAGCAATCTGACGCAATTTTCAATAATGGAGAAAATTTAAAAGTGTGCAGTCATTAAGTACCTCAATAAAAAAGGCCTATCACCAAAAGACATCCATCAAGATATAGTGAGCACTTTGTGGGAGTCTGCTCATTCGTATTCCAGTGTCAAGAAGTGGGTAGCTGAGTTTAAGCGCGGTCGTGAGAGCATTAAAGATGATCCTAGGAGTGGAAGGCCTACATCCTCTACCACGAAAGAAAACATCGATAAAATTTGTAATCTCGTACTGGGTGACCGACGTTTGACCATTGGTAAGATAGCTGAGATAATAAACATTAGTTATGGCTGGGTGCAATACATAATAACGGAAGAGTTGGGGTTCTATAAGGTTTCTGCTTCAGCTGAACAAAAACGAGTTCGATACACAATTTCGCGAGACTGTTTGGAATTTTTTGAGACTGATCCCGAGGACTTTTTGTCTAGATTTGTTACCATTGATGAAAGCTGGGTTCACCACCATACTCCTGAATCAAAGCAACAATCCAAACAGTGGAAAAGATCAGACTCTCCTACACCGAAAAAGGATAAGGTCGTTTTGTCGACTAACAAAGTCGTGGCTTCTGTTTTTTGGTATGCGAAGGGCAGTATTTTTGTAGATTATTTACCGAAAGGTCAAACTATAAATTCTAGTTATTATTGTAACCTTTTACGAAGACTCCGGGAAGAAATAAAAGAAAAAAGGCCGGGAATTTTGCGTAATAAAGTTTTGTTTCATCAAGACAATGCACGTGTTCACACTTCGGTTGAAACAATATCTGTAATCCATGATTGTGGCTACGGTGGCCCCTCGGATTATCATTTATTAAAAAAACACTTGGGTGGCTCGAAATTTTCGACCAAAGATGAGGTGATAGTCGCAGTAAATATTATATTAAATATTAATAACAATATACACACAATCGCCTGTCGGGAATCGAACCAGGGCCTCGCGGTTAGTCTATGTAGTTAGGAGTGTACGCTAGCCACTCGACCAACCAGGCGGTCAAATAAATTAAACAATTAAAATTAAAAAATGCGTGTATTACTTTCAAAACCAATGACTTCTATTTACAAAGTTAGGTGAACATTTTATTCAAAACTCTCAACATAAAGCATCCCACCATAAATACCCTATTATGATAAAAGCTCAACTCATTTTTATAAATGAAAACAATTTGTTCTAAATATTATCATGATGAACGATAATAATGCTCCAACATTTCGAGCGCCTTAAGAGACCTCCGATGGCAGAAGGTAGATCTCAACACAAGTCTGCGATGAAATAAAGCTACGTTATACAATTGCTGTTTTTTTTCATGCACAGGCATGCAATGATTGGATGGCCGTATATTATGTTAATTGCCTATTAACTGTAGTCCGTAGCTTCACACGCGGATTAAAGTTATTAAATTCTCCCGCTAGAATTCAATGAAATGTCGGGATTAATCTATCCTATTCTAAGTAAGACCAAATTACATATACATGTTAACAAAATTTAATCAAAATATCCCGAATACCCATCAGGACATGAGAGTAATATTTTTATATGACTCTATGTTCTATTAATTTGTTTCTTTATATATGTATATGTATCTCTCTATTAATATGTTTATATTACTCTCATGCCCCGATACAAAGATACGATTAACTTTAACGTACATATCATATTAACATGTTATGGGTTGCAATTATTAACAAACGAAAGCGATATTGATTCAACACTAATTTGTTAACATAAAAAAGGTATAGCAAAAATAATTATTTTGATAAGTTCCCTGAATAAATCTTAAACCATAGTAATATGTTTAAATTGTGTTTCAAGTGTAAAGTTTAAATAAGCACGAGTTGGATGGAAAATTCTTTGTCCGCCGGCGCCTTAAGTTGCAATGTCACTTCGTGAAGATAAAGAATTAGGGATGGGCTAAGTTGTTGTACAATGTGGATGCTACCATTTTATGTACTAAAAATAGATTTTTTTAAACACAGAATTCACACAATTATTAATAACAAAAATTACGCATTGAACTAAACAATTTACCAAATTTGTTTCATTTTAAATCGAATTAACTCCATACACAATACCTACTATACATTCCACTGAATTTGTTTTTGCACTGTTTTTATTCCGAAAATCTCCGACGTTTTTCAACACCAAACAATGTGAATGCCCAGTATTATAACTCTCGGTAATTTGAACTCTATATTTGATATTTTCCATCGTCGGCGCTTGGTAAAACTTCCAAATATTCATATTTTTAAATGAAGAAATACTTGTACTGTTTTACATATCACTTATAGTTTATTATTTTGTAAATAGCCTACCGGCTTCGCTTATTGAACTAACTACACAAATTCAAACTTAGGACAGAATATCACAGTCAATAGTTATCAAATTGTCACATATTACAGGTAAGTACAGCGACCACAGATTTTTTTTCTAGGTTGAGAAAATCTCAATCTTTGTTTTGTTTGACCTGGTAAATAAACCTTAATTGCTCCGGATCCTCTGTGTAAAATAGACAACCTACCTCTCAGTTAGGCAACTCTTAGCAACCGAGCAAGGGCTACATTAGCAATTGCCAAGAAGACGACTAGTATTATAGTGCTATCTAGCAACTTGCCCAGCCTTACTTATTCCTGCTGCCGTAATGACTCTATCATATTCCCGTACGGAGAGTAGGGTAGCCGATAAACTTGCACGATAAGCTCAACATCCCAACACCAGGACAGCAACACACTTTAAATATATGTGGTGTCTATAAGCCACGGTTTTTTTCATTCCACCTGGATACCCATGTTCTTGTTCGCTAATCACTCACATAAAAAAAATTAAATTCCATGGACCACAGGCGAGTCAAATCCTTAAGTTAAATACCTATATAAATTAAATACAGTTTTCAAATTCATATTTCCTTTAATTTATAAAATCATTGTAAAAAAAGTGATATTCGAATTTTAAAATAATTTGGCATATAAGATTATGTCGCGCATACTTTTTATTTTTCGATCATTTCAATATAATAATAACAATGTAGTTTATACCGTCTAGTCTGTTTTTAGAATCAAACCTGAACATTAACCAACGTTAATATTGTAGTACATGTGAAGTGCTTAAATTGTTTTGTTAATAAATGTAATAAGACAATATAGTATGTTGGTAGTACGAAGTGATCAGTTTGGTAGAGCGTGGCAACAAGCGGCGGGGGGAGGGGAGCGCCTACCTGCGCAGACGCTCCCCAAAACGAACAAGAAACTGCATTCCTGCCGCCGATGCTGCCTTCTAGGGTTGATACTTTTTCAAATATTTTTTGAAATACATTTTTATCTCCAAACTATTATAAGATACTAGTTCATTGTGAAAACGTTGTTCTGCCATAAATATTATCATAGTAGTGGTCAGAAGTATTATTATACCCTCTTTACCACCTTTTATCAAACAAACAATTTTAAAAGTTCACAAAGTTGATTAAAATACCGCAACTGCTTATAGTTTTTTCATAAAGTGGGAAGGAATATGTGGGTATTTTTTCACTTGCTCTTCTAATTATTTAACTTGCCAACACAATAGCTTCTCGCCAACGAAAAGGCAACCATAATTGAAATTTGTTGCAATATTATGTGCATATTGTGATGTGATGGTGGGGCACTTTATTTTAGCTTAGACGGTCTCTAACAGTAACATTATAATATGCATAAGTGTTTGAATTAAATTTTTGGAACGAAGTTCCTTACGGCATGCTTGGAGGAGATAGGGATTTTGCGCAGCAACCGGTAACAGACCGAACTGAAAAAAATGTGATAGTAAAAACCATAAGAAAAAACCGTTGAATAAAACCGTTAAATGAGACGTGCGCAGGTACGACAGTTGCTAGGCGACCGAACTGAAAAAAAATTTAATAGTAAAAACCGTAAGAAAAACCCGTGGAATAAAACCGTCACATGAGACGCGCGCAGACGCGACAGTCGTATACACAAGCTAGTAGTACCTTTCTCTTTCTCCCTCACTCTACACCGCCGTCGCCGTCGATTCAACATTAGCCGAAGGAACTTCGTTCCTACCTGGTGTCCCACAACACCACATTTATACTATCTTAAAATTGTAGGCTACAAATTTAAATAAAATAGCTCTGAAAACGCTATTAAAGCGACAAATTGACAATATTATAATAAAATTAAAATGTAGTGTAGTTATGGGTAATATAATATTTTTTTTTTCATTTTTTTTTTCATTCTCATAGATGGAGTTTAACCCATTCCTAGACTGAAAAATGTACAATAAAGCAAAATTTAAAGTACTTTCAAACAAATTACTTCTTTTAAAAATACTGTCAAATTATCAATTTGTAGAGATTCCTCTTGGATGACGTAAAACGATTCGTGGTTTGTGGCCATTGTTTCGGTAAGCACATTAAGTATTCAAGTGAAGTTATCGCTGTTAAGAGTGAGTTTGACAAAGAAAAATGTGATTATAATGAGTGAGATTAATAAACATAGCATTCAGTGTCGCCATCCATGACGCTGCTTTAAAAATATGAGGTTTCCACACTACGGAGGTTTATGGTTTTTAGAGACCTTACTAGTCATATCAAACCACTTGACTTTGAATGAATGAATTAATACACTTTATTATGCACCAAAATTTACAAAATAATAAAAACTCTTTCACTTATAATATTTAACTTATGTGCACAGAGGCGGTCTTATCGCTTCAGAGCGATCTCTGCCAGACAACCTTAATTACTCCTTTCTTGTGGTTCGCGTAATGACACTAGTAAAATATAATATATAATATTTTGATATATAATTATATATCAAAATGATATTTTCTAGATGGCGCCACAAAACTCAAGAGGTCACTGCTTACTTCAAAAGACTCCAGAACTAAAATATCTAGTTTAACGCGAGAGTAAGAAGATAAATTAGTATATTAAAAAGTAGGCTAGTACTGTTTTAATTATTTACACAGGATACTCACGACCACTTTTAATTTTATTTGTCGATATTTCGGTTTAGTTTTTATTAATATTAATAAAATATTAATAATACGCGACGATTTAAGTTTAAAATCTTAGGCTAGTGTTTACATTTATATATAATAAACTGTTTAATAATAACAAGCACAATGTACGGATGTGCCAAATTTTATGCTCCTGCGTCCGCGCAATTTTCGTTAAAAGGGGTCCAAAGTTTTGGCATCATGTATTATTATATAGATATGAAGTTTATACATTCAGAATAAGTGAATGTGACAGCCCTACACACCTCATCCCTTGCGTATCCCGGCGTTCTCGCCACAAAGACCTGTTGCTGCCCCCCCGCCCGCGCCCTCCGCACCAATCTATAAATAATTCAACGCAGCGACGATTAATTCCTGCCCGATACCGATTCAACTGTCAATTAATGGGTCGGGACAGGTAAAGTATTAAGGGACTTATTTTGTACTTGAAATAAAACAAACTGTAGTAGCTTTTCCCTGTGTTGGTCCGGGTTCAGAATAGACCATCTGCCTTCCTGCCAGGCAGCTCGTAAAAGGCGAGCATAGGCCTACCGTCACTAACACTGTGACATCAGACTAGGAGGTAGAGTTTCTCAGCAACTCACCCGGATACCACCGCCTTTTCTATCCTACCGCCATAACGTCATGTCGTGTTCCGGTTTTTAGGGTAAGGTAGCCGATAAACTTACTTGTGCTCGAGGCTTTACATCCCGGCCTCAGGTTGGCAACGCACCATTTCTTACCATCAGAAAATCCGTCTGCTTGTTTGCCTTCCAATATTAAATAAAAAAAAGCTATCCAACCCGGATGTATTAAATGATACTGGTTCGACAAAATCTTATTCCGAAGTTGTTTGTTTACGAGACTATAGGCCCGTCCGCTTGATAAAAAGCATTCATTACTGCCCATGAGCGGCAATATAAAGAAATAATAATATAATAATAATAATTATCTCTCTGGACAAGTCACACAAATTAATTCTAACCCCAAAGTAAGCAAATTATATGCTTGTGTTATGGGTGTTAGTCAACGATACCAATACATAGAAATACTTAAATAAATACAAATAGTTGCTAACTGATTTCGAAATTGTTTTGGATTGTTTCCTAAAAGAATTTTTAAAAAATATATTCACTCACATATCCCCGAAGAAGTCGGCAGAGTCACAACCAAAGCACCTACGACTAGTCGAAGCTCTAAGTCCCACACTGTGATCGGTGGTAAGTCTATCGCCAACCGGACACATATCCACTCCCGGACAACTTCGTTTTCATTATTAGAAAATCGAGAAAAACACAATGTCTTTTTATTGCCCGACCTGCTGATTGAACCTATGGGATATCATAAAATCAAGTCCAACACATGGACAGCTACATTGCAGATGCGATAAGTACATAAACTTAAAAAAAAATATATACACTTAAAACTGGATGAGAAATATGGGAAAACTTAAAATGTTTTTTTTTTCCTAGTTCCCTCGAAGTTTTTTTTTCTTATCTTTTAAACCTTTCCTGGACTTTCACAAATACTTCAAACCAAAATAAGCAAAATCGGTCACGAAGTTCTCGAGTTTTAGGGTGACTAACGAACAGCA
>NJDC01000644.1:202715-229348 GCA_002245475.1 Calephelis virginiensis | reverse complement strand
TATACAGTTATAAAAGCCCTTTGGCAATTTATTAGTCTACCTTTATGAGTTTTATCGTTTAGTTTAATAGTTCTTTCTTTCTTTCTTTAGGTTTTGGCCTTCACGTTAGTATTTAGCCATTAGTCAAGTAGTAATTTGCATCAAATTTTATATCAATTTCAACTAATTTTAATTAGTCATCAGTCATAAGTCGTCAGTAAGTCATGTCAGGCTCTTGGGTAAAACGGTGGCCTTTTTACACAAGCTCATGTAATGAGTTTTGGCGGCAACGAGGAAATATACGATACGCTAATTTCTTCATGATTTTTTTTTATTTGTGCACTTTCACTGAACAAAATTGTACAAAATGCCACCAAAATTGACTAATTTCACTCAATATTAACACGAAATTCAATAATTATGAAAAAACTTCGACCATCTTTCCTCTCGATAGCGCCAAAACTTAGTTTAATAGTTTCTTGTGGCTTACTTCCACCAAAGAGTATATAAATAATACGTAATAAGAGGCGCGACTTCCATAGATACTTAGCAAACCCGAATTTGTATAAAGTTTACTTGAAAAGGTATAACCCGTATAATTTGAAAGTAAGTCTAAAGACATTCAGATATAAGGCAACTAGTGTCATAAGTGGTTTGGGCGAATAAAAAACATAGCAAACTTTTTTTTTTTAATATGAAAGTTGCGCCAAACAGACTTCCACGATCAGATCACTCAACTCAAACTTATTTCGGTGAAATTTAAATTCAGAAGACGTAGGTACAGTACTACCTGGTACCACTATTTATATTATGCACTTCAGCTTTACACTTTACTCTTTTTACACTTTATACTTTTATTTTAAATTGGCTGACCTAATCTAAATTTAAGCGAAATGATTAATTATGCTATAACAATTCTATATATAGATATTTTTAAAATACATTCGAATTTCGAAGCTTGACGAATATACCTTAAGCGCATAATGTAAATAGTACTAAGTACTTACGTACTTTATTTAGTTTTGGGATTGTTTGGGGTTTAGGAAGAAAATTGTACACTTGTGTTATGGGTGTAAGAAAACTATTCTAATATATAGAAAAAAAAAAGTATCTTCACGCCCATATCCCCGAAGAGGTAGGCAGAGGCACAACCAGTGTACCCACGACTAGCCGAAGACACTAACTCCCACAATGTGACAGGTGGCAAGCCTATCGCCAACCGGGCACACATCCAATCTAGAGCAACTTTTTTTTTACTAGAAAATTGGAGAAACCAAATTCTTTTTTTGTTGCTCGACCCGGGATTCGAACCCGGGATCTCATGCTGTCAAGTCCAACAACTGAACCGCTAGACCACAGAGGCGAATACATAGAATAATACATAATACATAGAAATACTTAAATAGATACCAGAATAAATTTTATAAACACATAGACCAGGAAAGGCTGATATCTAAATTTACATCTCATAAATCTCTGCCCCCGTCGGGAATCGAACCCAAGCATTGCGGTTGGTTGATGAAGTTACCTGTGTACGCTAGCCCTCCGACCGACGAAGAATCTCGAATCGAATCTAGCCTGATTATGACGACAAAATAAGTCGTCATAATCAGGCTGACATGACTAACGTAAGGTACGGATGCTAACCTTACTTACGCTCATCGAGTAAGATTTTGAAATAATCGAAAAAACACACTATACACTAATTTAGTCATAAATTCTTCATTTATACTGTAACTGAACAAAATTACACAAAATATCAGAAAAATGTATAATTACATATTTTATCTTAACTCAATATGTACACGAAATTTAATAATAACAAAAAAATTTCCATTTGTTTTCTTATTCCCGCCAAATCTGACGTCTTTAGTTTAAAATTAAACCAACCAGGTTTGTTGGTAAAATGTCGAAATAGTGACACTAGCAATATTATTAAATTAAAATGTAACTGATATACAATGCGAATGAGGATAGATGTAGGTATCTGGGGAGACAAATGTTGACATTTCTCGATCAGACACTCGGATATTATCCGAGGGTGGTGTCAAGTGTCACCGAAACCGCTATGTTTGTTTGAAAAGGGTAATGAATATGAAGAAAGCTGAAGGTTTGTCAGGAACCCTGTTAAGGAATTGGCGTGAAGATATGTTAGTAAAATTTTACTTAGGTATTAGATACGAGTATAACCTGCAGCTTCATCTATGTCTTAAAGTATTTAATTCAATAATTTGAAGTTGTATAAAAACGATATTTCAACTTGAAATGGAGTTTCACTTAGAGCTATTAATGAAAAGTTAACAAGACAACTAAATGTATTTTTTCTTACTTTGTTTTTCCGTTTAGCTTGATTCTAAATCGAAAAGGATTTCTTTCCAAAAGACAGTAAAAAAGGGCGCATCTTATCTTTATTTTTCCCGCGTTATCAATCCCTAAACTATTAAAATAATTTATGAGATAATGTTTCTCCACACTATTTAATGGCACAGATAACGAACCAACAGAACAAAGCCAGAAATCAGTGTTATTTATGTTTGAACGTAAATCATGTTTTAAATGCGATATTTCTCAGCTTTGCCATGTTATTCCTAGTACTACAAGTGTACCCTGATTACCTACTTATATTTTACCCAAGTATAGTTTTACCCAAGGAGTAGTGTATATTTTTTAAGGAATGTATTTCTACATATACAAAGATACCTTTGTCGTTTAAGTAGTACTCTTGAAAAATCTAATATTTTTTTAAGATACTCGTTTCTAAACAGTTTATCTTATCAAATCTCGAATTATAAAAAACAGTAATCCGTTTCCATTAAAGTAAATAAAAAAATGTAGTTAAGTTGACGTTTTAATCAGGTTATTGATTGTTCATTCATTTTACGTAATTAACATATCTTGCCAAAATCTGACGATTACGAGTATTTCGATTCCATACACATTTTTTCTAATCTTATACCCACGTTTCTATTAAAGGGCTTGAATATTGTTGAGATGTTCACCAAAAGTACGAAATATATCCTATATAATCTGAAGCAATCAATATGATTATCCCAAAATCCTCTCTCGCGGGCTCCCCTAATTTTAGTATTATATCTATATTATAAACTAGCAGTTTCACGCAGCTTCGCCTTCGTAACTTGGCTTTTACTGCACCGATTTTGATGAAAAAAGCCTATGTCACTTAGGGATGAAGGGGTAAATTTTTGAAATCGGTCTAGTGGTTTTGGAGCCTATTCATTTCAAACAAACAAAAAATCAAACATTTCCCCTTTATAATATTAGTATAGATAGATAAAATAAAAACAAACCAAAGTCAGGTTTGTTATAATTGTATAACTCGAGAACAGGTGGAAGGTAGAAGGTAGCTCTAAAAGCAGAATAACTATTAAAGCATTTAATAAATTAAGATCAAAAACAAGCGGTACAAAGTTCGTAAAAATATTAAAGTTATCGATTATGCAATAAGTTAATAATTAATAATACAAAATAAACTTCTAAACGTATTATTTGAGCCCAAAAATTTAAATATTTAAATGGAAATGTAGAAGGTAAATCTTTTGCACAAAGCCTGTATTTTTGTCATAAAAGTATCTGATTTACAAGGTGGAATTGAGATTTGCGGTTGAGCCACAAGATGAGCGATATAGCTGCTTATGGTACAATAAGTAAAATCTGAAAAATCTTTTAGGTATGATACAAACCATTATTTTTCCTAACGTGAATTCATTGAGCTTTTGAGATAAAACATAATTTATATGATGTTCCTGCAGCCTATATCTTAGGCTGGATTTATCAAGAGTGTCAATCATATCAATTTTATTGTGAAAGAAGTATTGGATAATTAATATTTTATTATTAAACTATTTTACATGGTAAAGTTATTTTTAGGGATAACAGAGCTAAAAAAATAAGGTTAATTAAACCTTAATTAATTGAATTATAAATTTGTAAAAAAATCGCATTGTCATATTACTGCGCAAAATTAGTACATTACACATTATCGTTTGTGACTACCTTACACAATCATTGTTTATATTTTAATTTGAAATAAACATGACTAAGCATATAATATCAGCGTTCGCGTTTCATGGCCACGCTATAAGTGGCGACGTTGAATTTTTCCAGGGACATACAAGAAAGTCGATAGAATCACTCGTGCTCAGGGAAATAGAAAACATATGAGCACTCAAGTGGTGGATTCATAAATGCTGGTTTGTATGGAAAATAATAATATAAACAACGTACGTATCTGAGGACGGGTTGATATTGTTCTGGAAATGGTGTGTTCTGTAAAGATACTGTATGTCATTCTTGTGTAAATTTAATATGTACTTTGTAGCATTAGTCTTCGCACGATGGATATAATATTTTACACACCAGGTAGTCAAAGCTAAATTAACTAAAAGTAGTAAATACAAGGTAAGATTTTACAACACACACTAGCACTGTGAGTGTCATTATAATATTGGAATATTATTGGAAGCAACCTTTGCAAGTGCAAGTGTATTTTTACAATATATCCTTTCAACATTCTTCTTGTACCACTTTTTTAATAACAAATTTTTGCCATCCAATGATGTAGTAATGAAATTAGTAATAATAGGTACTAAGTTTACTGGGTACTGACTACTCCACCCACTAGACAGGCAGACGATACAGTACGATACGGCAGGTGGAACCTGAGGCATGTGTGTTAAGAGTAATGAAATTAGTAATAATAGGTAGTAAGTTTACTGGGTACTGACTACTCCTCCCACTAGAGAGGCTGACGATACTAGACGTTGTGGTGGCAAGAATAGACAAGGTGGTTAACCATCAATACAAATCGTTGCAAAACGTTACCACCTAAAAATCAATATTTTTTTATTAACTCTACGGTTGAATGATTAACAACCGAACCCGATTATTATGAAAATGTATTGTGTAAGAATTACACTAAAATGAAACAAAATTGATAAACTCCACAAAACCTAACTAAGAACAATCTCGATCACTTCATTTTTAAAACGTCCGATATCCATTCGTGTGGCACGTGTGGCATCACGTGATGCCACAGACAGACACACAATTGGCAAAACTTAATACACCCCTCTTTTTCTGCGGAGAGTTAACGTGATAAACTAAGACAATTACGGAAGTAACCGAAAAAAAGGAAAATATCAAAGATACAAAAAAAATGTGGAAGTATACCTAGGTACATAATTTCAGCAAAGTTGGTGTTGCTTTTGCATAACCCTTTTACGGGTAACCTTCATTATGATGAAAACTTTTCTCAACATACCTAATGTAAATAAATTCACCATAAATCTTGACGGATTTTGTCTAAGAAATAACACAGAGGAGTTGGTTTTCCTTATTATTTTCAAGTCACAAAAGTGATACAGAACTCTTACGGAACGTAAACAAATTCGGCCAGTCCTTATGCATCTTATATAATAATAAATAATAATAAAATAATAAATAATCAATCAACATCTCTGGACAAGTCACACAAATTGAATCTAACCCCAAAGTAAGCAAATTATATATAATATAATATATGTGTTATGGGTGTTAGTCAACGATTCTACTGCATAGATATACTTAAATAGATACCAAAATAAATTTAATAAATCCCAGACTCGGAAATGCAGACATCTAAATGTTCTTCACACAAATGCCTGCCCCCGTCGGGAATCGAACCCGAGCCTACTTACATTGAGTTTCATGCAAAAGATAACTTGGAGATTTAACTTGGCCTCAACTAGTCGTTTCGACACAACATCAATGCTCTCTGATATCGTATTCCGTTTTGTAGGATAGGTAGACCGTAGACTTGTACCCGAGGTTTAAGATCACAGACATAAGATAGCGACGTATCAGTAACGACTGTAGTTTCTCTAAATGACGTTATAACAGACGAAAAAGCTTAAATCATTGGTTTCAGTCAACAATTAAAACTAACTAATGGAAAATATTCTAAATATATATAAAAACACGTATTCTAGCACGCAGTTTTCTTCGTGAAAACTAATGTTGGATTCAAAGATAGTGATAGTCAAAGAAGCCTGACATTCCTTGAAAAACACTGCTTTAGGAAGAATGCTTTATAACTGCTTCAAATAATCCTAGACTCTAGACAGAATCAAGATATAATAATATCACCAATATCAAAGATCTTTCTAATGACTATTTTAAGTAATACTATACAGTTGTAAGCCCTATAACATAAGACAATAACCGAGTATGTATGTGATTGATACTCGAAACTCTTCATCCAACAATGTATTTGATCTCAGTCTGTTTTTGCACACTAATAACTAATTTCTTTTGCTTAAAATCCTTTAGTCGTAAATGAGCAAATAATCGTAAACTAATATTGAATTTAAACATGTCTGCTAAAGTTTACGGTGTTTGATGAAAAATAAACTATATTCTAAAGGGATATAAGATATAATCGCTTTGAGGAAACAGATCCACGTTACTAGTAACTACAAACAATAGTTATTAACAGTTTATGGTGTCTATAGTGTGTATGTATAGACTAGACAAGGGAAGACAATCTCGACATAATCTCGGGCCAGTTCGTGACCAAACTCCTGCGCATGTGAGGTACTGATCACTGTGCGTTAGTGTGGGTGTACATCGGACACGTTTTCATTGTTATAGCCGTTACTAAACGATATATACACACGATATCCTAGCTTCTTTAATTATTTTCTTTAAGGTTAAAAAATGCATATAAATCCCCGTTTTCCTCTTTGGTGCGGGTCTCTTATGTAAAATTAACCCTCTACGTTACCTGTCAGCTTGGAAGGAACCAGCTCAGGTTAGATGGGTCATGACCAACAAGATCTTAAGTGTGTTGTTCAGCCTTGCAAGGGCATAGATTCACTGCCTTAACAATGCCTTTCGCCACAATGACAGTGTCATGTTCCGGTACAGCTGGTGGTCATCCGCAATAGGACTTGCATAACGGCTCCTGAACAGTGACACACCAATAACATATAATGTGTATATAGGCCTTGGTTGCCTCTTATTTTCAGGAGAGCCGTTTGCTGATTCGCCATGTTATTGCATAAAAAACCATCCCTTTTCCTCAACAATAAATAACAACGTCAAATGAGGACGTGTATTTTTTTTTTGTTTCTGCTCTCCCGATAGTAAGAGACAACCGTCGCCTATAGACACCTTAGAATTTATAAGTATTGACAATTTGAAGATAGAATATTTAGCCTCTTCCGTTAAACACATACAAGTTGCGCAACAAAAAATATGGAAAACGCATATTTTTAATTTTACAATAAAAATAACGTTACCCGGGATTAGATTTTCCCGTGTTGGTCCGGGCTTTTTTGCAAAATAGACCATTTGCCTTCCTGCCAGGCTGCTCGTAGAAGGTGAGGCATAGCCTTACCATCACTAACACCATGACATCTGACTAGGTGGTAGTCGCCTATCGCTTGCCGTTGACATGTTCGGAGGATAAGGTACCCAGTAAACTTACTTTTGCTCGAGGCCTAACATCCCGGTTTCCGATTGGTAACGCACCATGACTACCTTTAGCGTCTATTGGAAGCGTAAATTTCTTAGGTACCATCAGGAAATCCGTCTGCCTGTCTGCCTTCCAATACCATAAAAAAAAGATATGTGCCCAGTTTTACAGGCTTATATGGCAATTGGCTTGCCACCTATCACATTGTAGGACTTAGTGTTCGGCTAGGCGTGTGTACCCTGGTTGCGCCTCTGCCTACCTCTTCAAGGATATGAGTCAAATCAAACAATTAATGACTCAAGAATTTCTAAATCATGAAGTTCGTCATCCTGAAAATCCCAAATATATCGTATAACATTAATGTAATCCACTTATGTAATTAATGAGATTAAGTTTTTTATTATTATAGCTGAATCTTCTGGCATTCCAAAGATCAAACGAACATATATTGGTATATTTTTTATTAGAAAAAATAAGAAAC
This sequence comes from Calephelis virginiensis, assembly GCA_002245475.1. Lineage (NCBI taxonomy): Eukaryota > Metazoa > Arthropoda > Insecta > Lepidoptera > Riodinidae > Calephelis > Calephelis virginiensis. The sequence continues at coordinate 221,414 of NJDC01000644.1, read as the reverse complement.
CGTTCAAAAGGATATATGAGATCTAGTTGATGGATCTTCTGAGGGTAGGCGACAACCGTGACTTATACACACCACAGATTTTACTTGCGCTGCTTTGTTATGATTGTAGCGCTAGGCTTCTTATGCCAATCTATCTGTCATCACGGAACACGACAAGAGCAAGAAATGACACTGATGCGTCAAGAACAGGTAAGGCGGTGGTATCAATCTGGGCGAACTGCACATCTATCTTTCAGTACGTATGTTTAGGTATTCACAGAACTCACCGGAAGAAATCTCCGCAGAAGTGCAATGGATACGTACCCAAAACTCGTTTGAGTTACACGAGCGGAGTACGAGCGGGTAAATGGTTCATCGGAGTCAATGCACGCAAATTCGGAACGTTGCGTTTTTTTCGCCACATTCTCAATATACCGATAAACAATATACATGAATACGTTGGAGACGGAGGTACTTGAGTTTTTTCAAGGACCGGTAGGACTAGTTTGTGCATGTAGATATTATCGCCTTCTTTTTGTGTGATACGCAAATAAGTACACGGCTATCCTGATGGTAAGAGATAACCCTGGTTTATAGACACCATAGATATTGTAGACGCTGTCCTGAGCTGAGCCCTGCCCTACCTTCCAGACCGAAACATGACACTGTCATTATGGCATCAAGATTAGGTAAGGCTATGATCTCTATCCGGAAAAGTTGCTGCCTGGACTCTACCACCAGTATAATGGTTAGCAATGACTCATTTACCCTATTCTCGCCTTTTCAGAGATGCCTGGCAGTTAGGCAGACGGTCTGTTCTACACAGGAGACCCAGAGCGATGCAGGAAATTTGTATTCACTTTACACACATACATATCTTTAATCCAAGTTCTAAGTTTGCCTAGATTAAGATACTTGCAGATTTACGATCCTCCACATTTATTACAGTTTTAATAACACATGTTTCCATGACTTGACACCATTCTCGGATAAAACCTGACGTGATGACAACCTAACCTCCCACTATCCATGGCTCTACCAAGTACCAACAAAGTAGTTATTATATCTTGACTTCCCACGACTTGGTACATTGGGCATCGACAAATTAATTTGATATATTTTTTATAATATAAAAGTAATGAAAAGAAAAAATTCTCACCATTAAACAGGTATTCATGTAGAAAATGTATAGGATACTCTGAGAGTACTTACACAAATTACCGGTAATCAACTTGATTGGCCACATTCTCTTAATAATCTCAATTTTTCTCAAGCAAATTGGGACGCCATATTATTGCTCCTAAAGTACTATTTCTATGAAGCGGGAACGACTCATTGCACTAGCGATTTTTCTGTAAGAGTGCTGTGCAGCGGCTCGTCTGGATTGGTATCGATGGCTTACCTATTCCTACTTTCATCATCCCTTACAATTTTGTCGTTTCGTGTTGCTGTATATAGCCTGTTTTACACAGTGTATAATGTGACGGTAGTCTTTTACAACCAAGATAGCAGCTTATTTGTTCTCTATCTTATAACATGAAAATATTCATACGTTTATTATATGAACCCATTAGAAGAGGTGGTAGAGCGAAAAATTCCCAAATTAGTACCACCGCCTTAGTCGTTACTATTATTACAATAACGGCTTAAGGCTAACTGACATAGGCTTCAGCACCGCATATGTAATTTTGTTTGTATCGATTTTACATGTTTTTACAGCCATTTTTTACTCTATGTCCCCTAGAACCATATATCTTGTTGCTTAGAATAAAGTTATTTGTAATTTTATATAAGTAAAATGAGATAGATTCAAGTATTTTCTCCACATAATTATGTTTTTCGGAAAGGTGGTAGAGTTTCGCAGCGACTCACCCGGATTGGTGCAACCATCTTACCTATTCCTGGCGCTATAACGTCATGACGTGTTCCGGTTTGGAGGGTAAGGTAGCCGGTAAACTTACTTTTGCTCGAGGTCTAACATCCCGGCCTCAGGTTGGCAATGCGCCATTACCACCTTTGGTGTCTCTAGGCGGCGTGAATTTCTTACCATCAGGAAATCCGTCGGTTTGTTTGCATTCTAATATCATAAAACAAAAAAACAAATGGATTTCTTAATGCCAAGGAATAGGTATATGCCCAATTTAGGGCAAATGAAAATAACAATAAAGTGGATACACTAAAGTTAATTTGGCAGGAATAAATAAGGCGAAGAATACACGCGAGTTGCCAAACTCTATTACTATCAAATCACTGTAAGTCAGATGTTTAAAATTCAATCGTATTACATAAATAGATGTTATAAAGAGGAAAGATTTAAGTTTTTGTTTGTTTGTTTGAAATAAATTGGCTCCAAAACTACTAGACCGATTTCAAGAATTCTTTCACCCTTAGAATGCTGCATTATCCCTAAGTGACATAGGCTTTATTTCATCACAATCGATGCAGTGTTACACAGGCGAAGCTGCGTAAAACTGCTAGTATTACATAAATAGATAAGAGATTATGGACATTTAGGACATCATAAAAACGTGTCTAACTTATAACATCCGGTACTACTGCTTTTAAAGTAATCGCCTTCGAAAATGGTTATCAAAGTAGTGTGATATCGAAATGCGTGTGAGAACAGGGCTTGGGCAGGAAGAATAATGTTGCAAAAAACTCGACGGACTGGAACCTGTGCAACCGGTCCAACCAAATCTACCTGTACACTAATGGTAGGGATACACAAAAATATAAAATAGCGCGGAAAAATGTTCTTTATATCAATGTAATACTGAATATATTCGAATAAAGACATTATGTGTACTATGTTGTGTACAGTTCCAGCTATGTCAGGAGCGCTGTAAAATCAATCGTTTATAGTAATTAAAGAATTCAGATGAACGTAAAATAAAAAATGCTATCATTCCGTTAACTATAACTTGTACTTACTATGGTAATAACTGTTCTTTGATTTCTTTCCAGAACCCGCCCGGAAGGTTACTACATGTCCGGAATAAATATTGTATAACAAATTGTTATTGAAATGTATTAACATTAACATTAATTCACAGTAAAGCTAAACGTTTCCCGTACCTCCACTTGCACGTTAAAGTTATTTATCTCTTCGCAACAACCATTTTAGATTAGGAGCAAAAAAAGCCTATGCAACTCACCTAGCTGGCGTTACAAACATTTACACCAAAATCAAAAATGTTCAATAATCCCGACAAAACCTACAAGCACTGTAGTTAAGAACCATCTCGATCACGACAGCTTCCAATCAAAAAATCCGCATCAAAATCAGTTCACTCGTTCAAAAGTATTAACTTCACAGACGAACACATTCACACACAGAGACACATCAAATTTATAACACCCCTCTTTTTCCTGTTAGGGTTAAAAAAATCATAACATCGCTCCGTCGCGATGCAAAAAAAAGACAAACAAATACACACTTTGACATTCGTTAGTTTGGATTAAATTATTAAAGGATTGTATACACTGGCACTCGAACAAACCCTGGCTATTTGTAGGTATTTTTAAGTTCAAGATTGTTTTATTACTTTTTCTGTAACAGAAGTTGCTCATGACTCGTTTTTATATGATAGGTAAGCGATATTTCATAACCATAACTGAACGAGTACCTATTTCTAAAATATAACCTATGTGCCTATATCCATAGGCACATAGCTTTTAGACAGTTAGTTCGTCCGATTTAACTAAAAAGTTAGCTAATTTTTAAATTTTTATTCTAAAATTACCTATACTTGTAATCTTCCATCTCACAATAACATTCTATACTGGCATAAGGTATTTAATTATGGTAATAGAGTGTTTAGCATGTAATAGTAAGTAATAAACTTATGTATAGTAATACTAATTATGCGCTTCGGCTATATTCGTCAAGCTTCGGAAATCCGAATGTATTTTAAAAATATATCTATATAAAATTGTTATTACATAATAAATCATTTCGCTTAAATTTAGATTAGGTCAGCCAATTTAAAAAAAAGTATAAAGTGTAAAAAGAGTAAAAAGTGAAAAGCCGAATCGCATAATTTAAATAATAGTACTCTAAGTAATAATTATTATGTTAATATCAAACCATTTACGAAAATACTGTTTTGAAATTCGCCTTGTTTTGAGAATTGGAAAATGAAAATTTACATTGGTTAATAAATTCTCAATGGAACATCAAAATTCAACATACTCGTGCATCAATTAGGTAGTTATTATTCGATTTATTCATTAAATATAGCCCCACTCTAGAGTGAGAAATATTTTCATTCATTTATCAATATCAGTTCAATTAAGTTAAAAGGAAATACGTGTTTTCATAGCATAAATATTATGTCCAAAATTTTAAGAGAAGAGCACTTTTTTTAAGTTTGTGAAAGTTTTTAACCCAAACAAAAGGTGCACAATATTTCATACCAGTGGCATCTGTACTTTTTCTACTATCATGTGCCAAACCAAAGTATCGAGTGTTAATAAGTTCCAGTGGTCGCCCGTTGGTCGAAATTCGACTATAAAAAATTTTAATATCTTGTTAATAAGAACGCCATCTTCATTTCTCAAGGCCAACTACTCTGTTTCCAAACTCTTTAGTGCGCCATCTGTGATCTTTTATCATTATCATCATTATATTTGTTTGTGTGTGTCAAATGCATGGTACTGTGGGTAATGTTTTATTTATTGATTCATGTACTTTATAAGCATTATTATTGAAAAATATTAGCGTTCTTCACTTCTCCTACACGTAAACTATAAGTGTGCTAATTTTATGCTCCTGTGTCCTCGCAACTTTCGTAAAAAGGGGTCCAAAGTTTGGGCATTACGCATTAATATATAGATTTATATCTTAATAAAGTGATATCAAAAAGCATTCGATTCTATAGTGCTTACACAGCGGGAAGTAGAATATGAAGAAATAAATATTACGCATCCTATTATAACATCTGCCAAATATATATTTTCCTCGTTCTCCAACGATTTATTTATTTGCCTAGTGGAGTCTAATGTTAACAAAATTTTTTAGCTACTCGTAGATTTGCCTATTAATTTTAATATAAAAACGAAATATTAAAAATTATCAAGTTCTTCTTTCGAAGAGTCTATACTTGTAAACTGTAGAAGAGTTAATTCTGCATTTCCATACTAATATTATAAATGCGAAAGCATGTCTGTCTGTCTTTCATGACGAAACCACTTAACATATTTTAAGAAATTCGATATGCATATAACTAGAAATCCGAACTCAAACAGCTTTTTTCAAGAATCAACCCCCGTAGCATTATAATGGGTTATGAAAATTTGTATGGAAATCGCAGCTATTCTGCGCAGAAAAAAAGCTAAAGATATCTCCACACCCATATCCCCGAAGGGGTAGACAAAAGCACAACAGGGCACCCACGACTAGCCGAAGACAGTAAATCCTACAATGTGATAGGTGGTAGGCCAATCGCCAACCGGTCACATAACCAAACCCTAGTGTCTTCGGCTAGTCGTTTCGAGTCGCTTCGGGTTGGTTGGTGGGGGGTTGTTCCTCTGCCTATCTCTTCTTTGGGATATGGGCGTGGAATTATATCATCGATCGAAATATATATATTGCATATTATGTGTCCATAGAGTAAATTTAATAATAAATGAAATGTGTCCTGAAATCTCTCTGACAAAAGATGTATTTCATTATGAATTACAAAAACCTAAAAAATGTAACACTTGTTTTAACATCATAACAACCAAATAGCTAATTATCTCTTTCCAGTTTTATTTCCATTCAAACACAGTAGGAGCAAGTATTCGCATTTACTTACCATCTTTGGCACATGCTTGTCGGACCGTCCAGTTCTCGAGACACTTTTAAACGTTAATAAATCTCTTTGCTTTATAAAACATACAGTATTATAATGGCACAAAAATGTCTTGATTTTATTGTTCGAACTAGCAATACACTTAGGATATATAGTTTCATCGCCATCTTGCTGGTGTAGTGGGTTACCAAATCGCCAAATCAATTTAAGGTTAAGAAATAAACGGTATAAAACAAACGACTTAGCTCTTCGGTAATACTACAGTAAACAGAAAAAAATATCATATTAGCTGCGCTTTCTTGATTTATAAAGTACGCGTTTTTCTCGATATAAAATCAATTCACCATAAACTACTATTTTAAACTTTTCCCTTTCATTTTAAACACAAACCACCGATTAGGTGATATTTGGGGAATCTACACTATACCTTGAACTTGTGGCATTCACCAAATTTTTTAACTTAAATCATTTTATTTTAGTTACTTTCCTAGTACTCTTATGACTCCTCACTACAAATTATTACCAATTACTATTACTAAAATTTTTCTTCAGGGCTTGCGTTCGTAATCTATTATTGATTTGAATACAGTTTTTTTAAGCAAATTTAGAACGCCATTTTATAAATATAATCAAATGGGCTTATGTTTATGAAGTGGCGTTCTAAATTAAATTTTCATGCTGTATGTTTTCAATGGAATCACTCTCATAAAACTTCTTATTCTTGCAGAAAATTCTAATTAAGCTAATTGATTTGAGGAACTATTTCTTTATTCACTTGCGACAGAGAAATTATCACGTCTTTCAGATTTAACCTAACCTTACATTAGGTATTACATTTTGTTTTTACTTTTTACAAATCTCGGCTAATTTTTAGTGATTCATAATTGTCGCCCAGTTTATGCGCTTATAGCGGTCTAGAGAGAAAGTGATTTTTTTTTATAGAATGAGAAGGCAAAGAAGTAAATAGAAAATTGTTAATAAGTTTGCCAAGCCGAACTTGACAGCGCTTTTTTTTGCCTCCTACTCGCTTTAGGATGACCGAAAAAAAACAGCGCGGGACTATCCCTCGTTGTTAAATCATAGAGCTTTATTTATTTACAATGTCAGAAATTAAATTTCAGCAGAATTCAGTGCGTAGAATTCTTTCCTCCTTGGATTTCCTTGGCCTTGGACTCCTTCGAAAGTCCTTCAAGAGTTGGGCAGCGGTGCATGTCTTCCGCCTCTCTTACTCGTTAGGTAGGAATTGTAACAAACTCATGGACGACAGCCAGAGCCGTCTTAGACTATGGTGGGGCCCTTGGGCACACAAAACGTTGGGGCCCTTTTGGAATGTAAAACTTCACAATTTTTGTTCACTATGATATGCTTTATTATGGTTAATCATATATATAACTATATTACAGTATGTCATTAATAATATCAGTATGCTGCTGTTTTTTATGTTTACGATAGTAGTTTCTTTCGATATTTCTAATGAGCAAAATCTTCTACTTAATCCCCAAACTCAATGTCTTGAAGAATATCACCTATCACTTTCTATGCTCATAATTGACAAATTTTTAGTCGTTAAAAAAACTTAGTGGAAATGTTTCTTCTAATTATTCAGACTTTAGCTAGTAATGTAAGTCTGGAAAATCTAAATCTACCGATTGTTTTACGATATCTTTAAAATATTGGCTTAATTGAAAACATTCGGTTTTAAGCTTATTATTGATGTCTTCATATTCAATCCCGCAAAAGCCGTTGCATTTTTGGTCAATTCATCAGATTTGTGTTGTTAATTGAAAAAGAAAACTGAATCAATTGTCAATTTCTTGGTATGCCGTCGCCTCCGCGGTCTAGCGGTCTGGTGTTGGACTTACTTCTTGAGGTCCAGGTATTAATTTTCTAATAAATATAACGTTGCAACTTACTCGGGACTGAATATGTGACCGGTTCCTGGGTCCAGCAACAAAAAAATGTGGTTCTTCCAATTTTCTAATAAAAAAATGTTGCTTGGGATTAACTGATATGTGCCCGGTTGGCGATAGGCTTGCCACCTATCATATCCTTGGACTTAGTGTGCTAGTCGTGGGTGCCTTGATTGTGCCTCTGCGTACCTCTTCGGGAATATGGGCGTGAAAAAGGTAGTTGGTATACTGCTGAACATTTATTAATAATATAATTAAGGTCTCAATTAGTGCAATAAGAATATCTACAAGAAATTTTTCCTTGCCTCTCAACTGATGATCCTTCGAAAAAAGAGAAACGTGAACTGCAAATTCTTTTTATTTGAAACTAGCTGCTACCTGCGGCTTCACCCGCATTTTCACAGAAACCCGGTGTGCGATCGGGATTAAAAATAGCCTATATGTTAATCCAGGTCACAATCTATCTGTCTTCCAAATTTCAGACAAATCCGTTCAGCCATTCGAGCGTGAAAGAGTAACAAACATCCATACATCCATACTTACAAACTTTCGCATTTATAATATTATAATAGGATAATAGAATTTAGACTTGTGAAAATCAGCATCTGGTTATTTTTTTAGCAGCAGTTTAGTATTGAACAAAATTATTACGTACGTTATTGACATAACTGATCAGAGATTTGTAAAGTTTTGTTACAACGCACAGTATTTCTTTAATCTATTCTGCAAAGGAGCCCGGAGAACTCGGGGTAGACTATAGCCTATAAATTCAAGTAAATATCTGGTTAGTTACGATAGTGTTTGAATCACTCAAATTATTCTTAAACATGTATTGTAGCTTCAAAAAAGTATCTTCACGCCTTTATCCCCGAAGAGGTTAGCAGAGGCACAACCTAGCCACTCACGGCTAGTCAAAGACGTTTGTTTTGTGAATTTAAAACGTGTATTCATTCGAATAAATCTGAAAAAGATAGACGTTTGGACGAGAAAAGCATGATGCACCCGTCCAAAATATTTTAAGGTTAAATGTGAGAGAAATATTCGATCTCTCGGGCCCTCTGATTATAAGGGCCCTAGACACTGGCCCCGTGTGCCTTTACGGTAAAGACGGTATTGAAGACAGCATTAATGCACCTAGTACCAAAAAAATGTGACCACTCTGATTCATCCAGCTGCAGGCCTATAGCTATAACTTCCTTGTTTTCCAAACCTCTGTCTTTGTTCTTGGACCCATAATTAACCGCCAGCTCTTAGTGTCAAGTACACTTAGAGCTGGCGGTTAATTATGCCTTGCCAATTTTTTTTTAATAAATCATACTTAATCATTTAAATGAATCAATTAATAAAACAATTAATTAAATAAAGTAAAATAAATATAAATAAAGTAAGTAAATAAAGACTCTACTTTGAAATTAAATTTTAGTACCTCCGACAGAAAATGTAGGGTGTTACAGGTTTGACGACTCTTTGTGAGTTTGTGTATGTCTGTCTAATAACTTTTGAACTAATGAACCGATTTCGATGCAAATCTTTGTTTAAAAGCTGATGTGATCGAGATGAAATTTAGCTATTTAACGAATTATATGTTTGTTGGAAGTTATTGAAAATTTTTAATATTTGTGTTATTGTGTCATGTTATCAAAACTGAATTCGGTTTCTACTCGTAATAGTTTGTAAAATTTATGTAGAATAGAGGACGAAATACACCTAAAAACAAATATGTAGAAAATGTACAGTGTAATTAAAGATGTTTAGAGGAAAACAATTCCTCATTAAACAAATTATAAATTACTGCTGATATATTTAAATATTAATAGTTATTAAAATAATTTACATTCTACTAATCTAGATTTGACATTATTAAGTAAAGATAGGTAAGAGATAAATATTATTAAGGGATCAATTTGTTTAATGCGGTTCCAATATTATTTCATTACTTATTCAAATATCATTTTTATTCAATAATATCTACACATTTCTTCGAAGCGGGATCAAAGTATTACTTATCATATATGCTTTTACACTTAAACTAAAATAGACATAAAATCCTATTAATACTGTGAATGCGAAAGTTTGAGAGTATATATATATATATATAGATGTTTGTTACTCTTTCACGCTGGAATGGCTGAACGGATTTGTCTGAAATTTGAAACACAGACAGATTGTGACCTGGATTAACATAATATATGCTTCTTTTAATCCCGATCGCACAACGGGTTCCTGGAAAACGCGGGCGAAGCCGCAGGCAACAGCTAGTATATTATAAATGCTTAAAAAATTAAGCCTTGCCGTGACCTTTTGGAGAATATTATTTTGATGGATAATATGTGCCCGGTCGGCGATGGATTTGCCACCTATCACACTGTGGGACTTAGTATCTTCAGCTAGACGTGAGTGCCTTGGTTTTGCCTCTGCCTACCAATTCGTGCACATGGGCGTAAAAGTACATACTTACTTATTCTACTGGTATATATTTATGAGTTTCTATGTAATAGTGTCACTGACTAACACCTATAACGTCATAAGCATTTAACTTGCTTACTTTGAGGTTCGATCCAATTCGTGTAATTCGTCTAGGGATATTTAAATTTTAATATATGACGTATAATATATAGTTCCTCGTGTTGGTCCGGGCTCCATTGCAAAATAGACCATCTGCCTTGCTGCTAGGCAGCTAGTAAAAAGCGAGCATACGTGAATTCCTACTAGGCGGTAGAGTTTTGCAGCGACTCGCCCAGACTGGTACCACCGCCTTACGTATTCCTGCCACCATAACTCCAATGCTTGCTGTTGACGTGTTCCGGTTCGGAGGCACCTTACACTCCGAAGCCGGTAAATTTACTTTTGCTTGAGGCCTAATATCCCGGCCTTAGGTTGGCAACGCACCGTTACCACTTTTGGTATCTCTAAGCGGCGTTAATTTCTTACCACCAGGAAATCCATCTGCTTGTTTGCCTTATATCATAACATAAATAAAAAATATCATAACAAAAATAGAAGTATTAAAATAACGCTGTTTTAAAACTTTACACTACAGGCCCTGACCATAGAATACTTATTCTATCTAATGGTATTATGGCACCCTGAGCCCTACTATGACGTTATATTGCAAATAAGGGAATAATATAGCTAATGTCCCTGTAAATGAGCTTCTTCAGATAACTGAGAACTAAATTGTAAACCATAAGCGCTGTTGATTTAAAGACTTAAATTATAATAAAATCTATAATAAATACTTACTTATGGTAAAGGCTTTAGTCCAAATGTCGTCGGTGGTAATAAAAATGGAGATATTAAATTTAAATGTAATACAGTAATTATATAATTTTTAGTACAAATTTAAATATAATTAAGTGATACATATTCCCAGCTCATTTTGTAGTATCCTACATGAAACTAATAAAGATAAAACACTCAGGGCACCAAATAAATGTGTTTGACCATAAAATATGATAAACTGGCTATTGCCCGTGGCGTTGCCCACGTAGTCCCACAGGAACATTATTTCGGGATAAAAATTCCTATGTGTTAATCCAAGTTACCCTCTATGTGTGTACCAAATTTCATGAAAATCGGTTCAGCAGTTTTAGCGTGAAGGAGTAACAAACAAACAAACGGACAAACTTTCGCAATTATAATATTACTAGGATTAGGATAACGCATAATTGCATTTTGTTAATATTCAACATTGCCAAAATTGTAGTTTTATGAGTTTTTCTTTTCGTTCTCTCTTTTGTAAATGGTAAAAAGGTCAAAACAAAGAAATTTTAATTATACCTAAAATGAGAACGGTTTTCTTTATTATTTATTGTTTGGTACCTAAGACCTCACGTCTTCCTCATTGTAATAGAATTTGTTTTGCAAGTATCTCTTTCCTCCTTATTCGAATAATAACCCTAATATAAAGGCATCACTCACAAAAGTCAACTCGCACTCATCGATCAAGTTTCTAAAGTAATAATACGCCTTCATTTCTTTTATGAAATAACGTTGAACCCTCGAAATACCGTAGACGATATTTTAGACGCTAGAAGGATCAAATCCCTTTACAACCTAAAATGTTTTAGTAAAATACAAAGTATTAAGTAAATCGCATGAAAAAATCTATCTAAACTCAACACACAACTCAAGTAAAGATGAAATCTTTATATGTCTTAAGTATCTTCACGCTCATATCCCCAAAAAGTTAGGCAGGGGCAAAACCAGACCACACACGACTGACCGAAGACAGTCTTAATCTTAGTAAACAATTATCCATACTAATATTACAATTGCTGTAAATAAATATAAAAATGCTAAAGTCTGTCTGTCTGGTAGAGTCTGACTGTTTGTCTGTTGCCTTTACACGACGAAACCGCTGATTCAATTTTAATAAAATTTGATATACGTATAGCTATAGATCCGAGTTCAATCGTGGGCTTTTTTTTCGAGAGCCAGCCTCAAAGGAAGGTATAGTGGATGAATCTTTATATTAAAACTAACTAACTATTCTACAATGACGAAGTCGCGGGCGAACAGCTTGTTATAATTCAAAAATAGTTAGTATCATTCAAAAAGTGATAAATCGATCGCTATAAAATTCATATGGGATCACTTGGGGTTATTAAAATTGGACTACTCTAAAGAATGTTATGTATAATTTAACATTAAAGATATACGTCGAATGGAGAACCTCGTCCGTTTTGTCGGTTGAAAATCGTATAAAAAACGACGGGTTGCACTCCGGGAGTGTCGGCAAAAGTGAAAACTTGAATACTAACGTTGTGGATTTTTGATATCTTGGAATGGTTAGAGAATAATTTAGCACGAATTGTTTTAATTATCAGTATGAAAGTACTATCATTTGTGTGGTAGAATACAATATTCATTTATTGGGCTATCGTACACAAACATGACAACATGAACATTCGCGCAAGCGCCTTGTGACGTCTAAGGGGAGAGAGTGATACTTCCTCTCCTACGTCGCGCCGGCTGTTTACTCTCCATTCGTCTTACGAATTTTCGATCAGGTAACGTGTCCTGACGCGAGTTTAAAAGTTTTAAACCATTCCAAAAAAAGTGCGGAACGCCGCTAAATAAGTTTTCACTTCAAACATTTAAACCTTACGGACATTACTTTACTTTTACATTTTATTTATTTATAATAATAAAATATTATATTCAATGTACAGGTATTTCTGACAAAGACAAAGGAATTTATTTCAATGAAATATGAGTACTACGAAGTTGTTATGAATTATCTTATGATAATTGGCTACTTACATGTTCTACTAGGTAATTATGATGTGGAAAAAGTTTCAGGTGGAGGTTCAACCAGGCCACCTATGATTAGCTAAAAATACTAAGTCCCATAATATTGTGATAGGTGGCAAGCTAGTTACCCACCGGGCACACATCCAATCCCGAGCAGCTTTTTTTTATTAGAAAATTGTAAATGGCTTTCCCAATTTTGCTACTTTCTTTTTGTTGCACGACCCGGGAATCGAACCCGGGACCCAATAAAGTCAAGTCCAACTCTTGGACCGCTAGACTACAGAGGCGACAAATAAATAATTAAACAATTAAATAATTTTATAAGGAGAAATTCAAATAGATTCGTAGTTAATCCATAACTCTGTAAACTTTCACTTCTTCAAAAAAACGGAAAGAGATTGGAATAGTTTACTGAATATTTCTAGAGCCAAAACATTTTTGTCTACCTGTAAAATAATACTTTTTTTAAAAAAAACTACTGGATAAACCTAAAGGGTTTGTGTGTAGAAAAGTTTTAACTAAAATCTAAGCAAAGTATCGTAAAAGTATTTACTTTAGTATAACATATTTTCGACTATCCGTTACTTTGTTAGCATAGACATACCTGAGGTTCTAAGGTGGCGCCTATTTTATAACAGAAAAAATATCCCCCATTTAAGATTATCATATAAAATAACCAAAAGTTATTTTTTAAAACCATGAAGTTAGTTTTATATTCTTGCTCCTTAATAACTCAACTTGACTGAAGACCATCCTCGTCATCAATATATCAATCATTGATTATCACAATTTTTTTCCGTACTTTATTAAGAAAAACTCTGACTCACGATTATGACTAGTTTTTCTTATATTTCTTACATTTTTCGTAAATTGTTTTGTCGATACCGCTTAAGGGTGGAATAGATATTTGTGGCAAAACCGGGCACATATCCAACCCCGAGCAACGATATTTTTTAGGAGAAAATTGAAAATGTACATCTTCTACTTTTTTGTTGCCCGGCTCGGGAATCGAACCCGGGACCACAAAGGCGATGTTCAAATTTAACTAATATGAAAAAGTTAAATGAGTTATCTGATGTACAGTTACGTACCTAAATGCTTTGGATTTATTGCTCTTAGGGCCACTGGCATGTTCCTTTGTTAAATTTAGTCTTGAGTTAGACTCTCAAATTTAAAATGGTTTTAACTCAAGCTAGAAGCTAACTCAGAATTAAATATTCAACCCAGAAACGTGCAAGCGATAGCCCTAACTATCTTTTTTTAATCCCCAAAGGAAAAAAAACAACTGGTACAAGTTTAACGTGCCTATGTTTGAGTATATGTTCAAGTGTCTGTGCCATCATAACTTTAGTAGGGATGGACGGGTTTCGATGCGGATTTTTTGATTTTGATTACATGATGGTTATGTCAGAAGTTATTAAAAAAAACAATTTTACAATGGTTATTGTAAGAAATATTTTATAAATTGTAAACACTTCTTTATTTGTTTTTAAAACTGAAAATAAAAACTAAGTTTCTTTTGCCAGATTTCTTCAGTAAACTATAGCATTTTGAATCATGTAGACGCGTTTAAATACCGATTAAATATTTTATGTAAATCATAGTATAGGTATGTTTTTATTATGCAACTTATGGTAAAGCTGAAGGATCTACTAGACAGTTTATTTGGATTTCCGAAATATTGGTCCAACACATTTTTTTTGTGGCTATTATAATTTAATACACAATATTTCAAGGCCCCACTAATAGATGGCCATGCCTTATCTACTAATAGCCCCTTTCGATGTCGCGGTGCGGTGGTCCTATCATATTTTCCGCCTTCAGACACGACCAGTTATTCGACCGAATTCACCACACTAATACACACATTTAACTAAACTTCCAGGTGATAAAAACTTTCTAATTTACACATTAATTGATATGCACAATTACCTACAAGTTTTGATAAACTTTAAATGTCAAAAATGTGTCCAAAAAACTGTTATTCCAATCTACATAACATGTAAAAGAAAGTGGTGTTAGTTATACTATTGATAACTCAAGAACGGCTTAACTGATTTATCTGAGAATTTATAGGATAATAGCTTCGAACCCGGAGAAGGACATAGGACACTTTTTATCCTGTTCGATTGTGAGGAAACTGGGAAAAAAATGGTTGCCTGTAAAGTCGGTTTTACGGGCGAAGATTTTACGTGACAACGTCTTTTTCTCGGTAGAATATTTATTGATATGAATATTATTAAATTGCACAATAAGAACAAGGAATTGAATGAAAATAAGAAATGCACAAATTTCAACTACAGAAATATATTTTGTTTACTAAAATATTGTACGTCCGGTCCGGCGGGCCTCTCTCTCGTTCGGTGAATCATCGTAACAGACGTGAGCGGTCGTTACACTTTTTCAGGATTGACTCCGAGCCACAACCTAATTTAAGACGTTATCACGTCAACAACATTTCATTTTTTCCTATACAAACTGATAGGGTGAAACGAAGTTCGCCGTAGCAGCTAGTGTATAATAATTTTGACACAAAGTTATAGGGTTGATGTTCATTAACAAGCCTCTACTTATATAGCAATTAAAACAATTGTTTTTAAGTTTTTGTTTTTATTTTGAGGTTTCTATGTAGGTGTAATATTTTACCTTTCCTGGATTTAAACTAGCTTCCCATCTCATACATGCTACCTACAGCATAACAGACAATCTGTTATGTCTGTTAAGATATTACAGCCCACATTTTTCGAGAAACCAACACGTAATTTGAGTTTATATCTCAAATTTAAATAAACTAGTGGTCGCAATTGAAATTCGACCATAATAAACTTTATATCTTGTTGATTAGAACGCCATCTTCATTACTCACGACTAACTAATTTGTTTCCAAACTTTTTAATGCGCTATCTGTGATCTTTTATCATTATCATTAATATATTTGTTTATGTGTGTCAAATGCATGATAGTGTGGGTAATATTTTATTTATCGATTTAATGTGCCTTATAAGCATTATTATTAAAAAATATTAGGGTTTTGCACTTCTCCTACACATAAACTATAAGCGTGCCAAATTTTATGCTCCTTCGTCCTTGCAATTTTCGTAAAAAGGGGGCAAAAGTTTTATATTAATATTTGACAATGTTGCCGGATTTTTATTTCCTTTCCGTAACAACATCGCATAAAACATGAACAAGACGGAAGTACTAAAATTAAGATATGTTAAAACATTTCAAATTAATTTTGTTTAAAGCTGCAAAAGAAATGGCGCCGTAAAAGTGAATTGTCTTGGCCTTTCTCTCATGCAACAAAGAGAATTACTGGGAGTTAATTTTATCGTTTTACAAAGTGCACCGTAGAGTGTGCGAGGAATTTCTGTACGCACCCAGCACCAGATTTACTATAACGATTTAAGGACACTGAACGTACATTTACTGGGCTATTTATAGTCGAGTAAGCTCGTGTGGCTTAAGCCTCGTTTGTTATACGTTAAAACGCCATTACTTTGGACTTGACTCAGCAAATTCTAACTGACGGGGAGAACTAAATTATGTATTATATTTTAAAACTGACTCAGCAAATTTCAAACAGAGAGCACCAAATTAGGTTTAAATTCTAAAACTGATTTAGCAAGTTCTAAATAACAGAGAAATAGAATACATATCTTCACGCCAAGTCCTTTACGGGGTAGGCAGAGAGTATCGATTGCCAGACCTCACGATCCTGACAAACCTGTCTTTCTTTCAATCCCACTCTTTCTCGGATTTCACTGTTACGAATGCGGTCAGCGAGCGTTACACCACAGATTTTCCGTAGTGCTCTCATTTCGACCGCATTTATCCTACTTTCATGCTCTTTCTGACATACCCAACTCTCGCTTCCATACAATAACGTTGGAATAAGCACAGAATTATGCAAAGCGAGTTTAGCTTTTTGACTCAAAACCTCGCTTTGGAATAGCTTACCCAACGCTCCATTCACACTATTCCCTGCACTCACTCTTCTCTCTACATCCGCGGTGTACCTTCCATCCCTGCTAAAATCACAACCAAGATAAACAATTTCATTCACTTGTTCCAGCACTACATCATCAACCAAAACTCTTACATCCGTTCTGGCTACGTCTCTTTCAAAAACCATTATTTTGGTTTTCATCGCATTCAAATGTAAGCCCTTTTCCTTATAATCTCCTTTCATAACTGTGACCAGTGTTTGCAGCTCAGCTGGTGTAGAGCCCAAAAGTACAGCATCATCTGCATAAAGCAGGCAGTTCACCACTTGGTCACCCATACGCATTCCCACATTCAATGATCTTAACCTTTGAAGACATTTGTCCAAATATAAGATAAACAAGCGCGCTGACAACACACAACCCTGCTTGACGCCAATATTAACATCAAACCAAGGCGATATGTTGCCATCCACCCGCACGCATGCTTTACAGTCTAAATACATTGACTGCACCGCACGCAGCAGGGACCCGACTATCCCATAATCTAGCAAAATGTCCCAAAGTTCCTTACGTACAACCCTATCAAACGCTTTTTCGAGATCCACAAAACCGCAGAAAACCTTCTGACCAACAGCCAGATGCTTCTCTACAATGTGGTTCTAGAATAGGTGTTAAATTCTAGAAAAAAATAGTGAATTCAAAATAACGGTAAAGTAGAATAGATTTTAAATAACAGAACAAAATGAGGTGTTACATGTTAGAACTAGAACTGGTTTAATAAATACTAAATGACAAAAAATAACTAAATTAGCGAATTCCAAATGATAGAGAAATAGAACAGAAGGTAAATTCTACAACTAACCTGGCAAATCATAATAAACAGAACGATGTCAACTGTTATAACTGATGTGAACTGGTTTAACAAATACTAAATGACAAATAAGAAATAAATTAAGTAAACTCCAAATGATAAAAAAATAGAAGTTAAATTGTACAACTGATTTGGAAAAATTGAAATGACAGAACTGAGCTAGATGTTAAATAATTACTAATTTAACAAACAAAAAAGACATGAAACCAGCATGGGTTTTTAAATTCTAGAACTGATTTAGCAAATTCTGTCTCGATTTTCTAGAACTGACTCAACGAGCAATCAATAATTGAATGAACTAAACATTTAAACTAAGTATCTTAAAGTTTCTGCATTACCAGCTAATTCTCTGTATTGCCCTGCTCCTCTATTAGTTGTAAAATTTTATCAGATGGGCACACATGTTCTCATGTTTGATAATACAGCGATAGCGAAAATATTTTATTCTTTCTGGCGATTACTTGTTCGATTTCTACCACGATGTCACATTTGTTTATCAAAACAGAGCACCTTGGCTAAATGGCTAGCGCTACGATAGGGCATTCTGATTAGTTGTTTCAACTTTGAAGTTAGGAACTTTTCGTTAGAAATATCCAAAAATAATGCTGTTTTAGTCCTTCATGCTGGCTAATTTTAGGAAGAATGTGACAAAGTTGTGGATTATATACAAAATTCAAAAATTCAAAATTCAAATTAGATTTAATTACGTAGATCTATACAAAAATCTTGTAACGCGTCTATGAAGTTGCATACATTAAGGTATTACTTGGTAAAAATATCAATAACAATCAATTTCTTTACTTATCCTTTCATTAAATACTCTTCCTAAAGTATTAAAAATCCTAAAATATTATTATAAATTATTGTCTATTTACACTGATTGACTCGTAATCTCGATTTCTTCTTCTTCTTTTTCTATTTTGAATATTTTTTTCCCATTT
>NJDC01000644.1:184529-202478 GCA_002245475.1 Calephelis virginiensis | reverse complement strand
TAGTATGAAGAGTAATAAATGTAAAATAGACAGATCTGTTAGTCATTAAAATTAAAAATGTCTATTGTGAAACCGTTATTTAAAAAGGTGTTATTTAAAACTTGTGATATAAGTTCAGAACTATAACTTTAATTCCAGTTATTTCAAAAATATTTGAGAAGATTATGTATGAAAAAACTTACCCCGTGTTGATCCGGGCTCCTTTGCAGAACAGACCATCTGCCTTCCTGCCAGGCAGCTCATAAAAGGCGAGCATAGGCTTACTGTCACTAACACCGTGACATCTGACTAGGTGGTAGAGTTTCGCAGCGACTCACCCGGATTGGTACCACTGCCTTACCTATTCCTGCCGCCATAATGTCAAGACGTGTTTCGGTTTTGAGGGTAAGGTAGCCGGTAAATTTACTTTTGCTCAAGGCCTATCGTCCCGGCCTCAGGTTGGCAACGCACCATGACCACCTTTGGTGTCTCTAGGCGGCGTGAATTTCTTACAATCAGGAAATCCGTCTGCTTGTTTGCCTTCCAACATCATAAAGAAAAAACTTTACAGTTGCTTACTTGATTTTAACATATTAAAAATAATCAATTTGGATTTAGGAAAGATAGTTCTACAGTATATGCATGTTTTGATTTGGTAAAATAAAGTAACTGACTGTCTTAATAAGACAGTCAGTTACTCTCTGTCAGGTATCCAGTCTTTTTAGGTATGAGTAAAGCGATTGATTTAGTTTCACATCCAATTTTATTAAATAAACTTGAAAAATATGGCATTAGAGGTAAATCGTTTTCTAAATAGCTTTTTAAATTAATTTAAAAAGCTATTTAGAAAACAGGACACAGCGTGTTCAAATATCAAAAACTTGTGGTAACCGTAAGAAAATTTATACTTCGAATTATCATATATGTTTATATTACAAGGTAGTATTTTAGGGCCATTACTTTTTTTAATTTATATAAATTATCTTCCTGATGCTATAAAGTATGATTTTATTTTATTTGCAAAGGATACTACTCTTCTCGTCAATTGTAAAAGTAAAAATGACTTAAAAGAGGAAACAGCTAAAATTTTGACTAAAGTGTCATCATGGTTTAGTGATAATAATTTAAAAATAAACCTATCCAAAATAAAATTAGTTGAATTTCAAGCGCATTATAAAGGGAATAAAAAAGTAAACGTAGTTTAAAGTAATATAAATATAGAAAATGTAGACTTCACGAACTTCCTAGGAATAAAAATTAATAAATTCTGTAACTGGAAATTGAGTCTCTTTGTAATAGAATTGCTAGGTTTGTTTATGTTTTAAGAAGAATTAGAGAAGTGACAGGCTTAAAAGCATCTCTATTAGCTTATCATGGATATGTTTCCTCTGTTTTTCAATATGGCATCCTCATTTGGGGAAACTCTGTAGATTTAATTAGAATCTTTAGAGTACAAAAGAAGTGTATAAGAGCGATATGTAATGCTAATCAGATACATTCATACAAACCACTTTTTAAGTCACTCAACATTTTACCTTTAACGTGTTTATACATTTTGGCAGTATGTGTATTTGTTAAAAAACACCATCATTTGTTTCAAACAAATGCTGAAGTGTTAGGGAATTCACATTTTAGAAATAGTGAAAAGTTAAAATTATCTTCACGCCCATATCCCCAAAGAGGTAGGCAGAGGTAACCAAGGCACCCACGACTAGCCGAAGACACTAAGTCCCACAATGTGATAGGTGGCAAGCCTATCGCCAACCGGGCACATTTCCAATCCCAACCAACATTTTTTTAATTAGAAAATTGGAAAAATCCAATTTTCTTTATGTTGGCCGACCCGGGATTCAAACCCAGGACCTCATGCAGTCAAGTCCAAGACCCAGATCGCTAGACCACAGAGGCGACTTTTTTTTTTGAAAAGTTGCATGTACCTTGCCAAAGACTTAATATATGTCTTAGTGTAGGATTTTGATGCTTAAATCATGTGACTTCCTTATTTGTAGTGTTAGAATTATAACAAATAAAAATAAATCAGTACCAAAGACTACAGGAGTATTAAGTAATCAGTACTGTAGAAATAAGTAAAGGTAGTTCTCTCGAAAAAGCTTGCAAGTAGGTATAGCTGCAGACAGGATTATACAAACATCCCATACATATTTAAAAATACGAGTTCAACCGCAAACGTAAATCTTCTTTTCATACACATTATCTTCACAATTCATAAAACAAAATTCCAAGCCTTTTGCCTTATATTTTTATCTTACCGCGAAGAGCACAGATTATCAGACTGGTTTCTTTGTACTATTAGAAAGGAAAAATAGGTCTGAACAGGCGAAGTCTGTATACGAAGTACGGAATAAAAAAAAAGATACGATAACGCCGAAAAAATCCTTAACTACTTTGTAGCGTGTGCACATTGATTTTCGTTTACATAATATTTATCTGAATTTTGACCTTACAACAGCTTTTAAACTAACAAACACGCTTTTATATCTGAAACAATAAGTGGACTGGAAGTAAATGTGTGCAGTTCTTTAAGTTGAAACAAAAAATCAGCTGGTTAAAATATTTTATCGAAAAAAGCGCAGAGCGCTTGTTAAAATATTTTACAATAAGTTTGCTGTTCCCAATATCTGTTAATAAAGTACTGACGAAAATGAAATTTTCATTTCATTTCATTTCATAAAGTACTGTCAATCAAAACCCGGCACCTCGTGCTTTTTTAACCATGAAAAACTCTTTTCTTATCATTTTTTTATTATTTGAACTTTAAGAATTTTTTATTGTAAATTTAATTCAGTTAATTATATTTGCGTCTATTTTAGTTTTTAAAAATGCAGAAGCGGATTTTTTATTTGAAAATTGGCATGGTCGACATGGTTTATAAATACAAGTAGGTTTTGTCGGTGGGTGCTGAACATTTTTAAATTTAGTGTTATTTCACTTTTACTACTCTTAAATTTTTGATCATTACTGCTTTATTTAACATACTGTGAACAATGTGATACCCAAAGAGTATATAAACACTACGTGGTGATACCTACAGTTATAGATTTCTTAAGGAGGTTAAAGTGAGCCTTCTGAATTATAATGTGCCTCCAGTGGTCTGACCCATTAAATATTAATTTAATGAAAACATAAAACGGAACGCATTTTATTAAAAATATTTGAAAGGCTAAGTATATTTTCAAATAGCCATATAATTAAATGTACTCTCATTACTTCATATTGCGATGTATTTTTAATTAAAATCATATTTTTTTGTATTTGTATATTTACCTTAGGGAAAAATAACTGTAACATATGGTTACATCAGCTTTTCCGGCAAACTTCGTTCCATCCATTCAGTTTATACTAGTTGTAAAATGCTGTTTTTCCTAGTTTCCTTGCAGTCAAACGGGGTAAAAAATATCCTTTGTCTGCCTCCTGGTTCGAAGCTTTTTGAAGCCCCATCCATTTTTAGCCAAGTGAGTTTAGGCGTTCTTGAGTTAAAAAAAGGTGTGTGTGCGGCGATTCACACACGATAGAAGTGAAACTTCATTAAATCGACAAAAGAATGAGATGAATATATATTTGTGTCTCTTACCTGTCGTTTTTCCGTTGCACCCGTTTTTAAATCACAACGATTCTAAAGAAGTTTCACTTCAAAAATAGTGTAACTAGCGCGATTTTTTATTAGTACAGATTTAAAAACCTTTTAAATAACTTCTTTGCTTGCACCTTGCAAAAGCATTGTAAACTTTCCAAAAATTGTAAATTGTACAAACCATTTACAATGTAACATATTCTTTTTGATAGTTAATAATTTGTCCATGACAAACCGTTACATTATGAATGAAAACGACAAAGTTTACAATCTGTGTCTGTTGTTTTATTTTTTATTGTTATAATAACTTTATCATTTTAGCTTAAAAGCATAATGAAAACAAAAAAAAAATAATTTGTTTGTGTTCACTAACATAATACAGCCGAAGGTGGTGACAACCCGCAACACTTGAAACAATCATCTCCACAATCAATCTTACAACACTTGAAAAAACAGCGGTAGGTTTTTTCCGTTGCTTGATTGTATGACAACTTACAATTTAGCAGTTTGCCATTGTCAAGTCATAAATAAACACTTATACTTAGATATATAAGTGGAGGCAAACAATCAAAATGGGTCACTTGATTGATGGAAAGTGATTACGCCACCTATGGACATTCTTAACACCAGAATTATCCGATATAAGCCATATAAGCCAAAGATTCAAGCCGATTGGTAATTGTCATAATATTACTATTTTCTTATATCACATATAAACTGTCCGATGAAAATGCCTTATGTTATAAATAATTTGGTACAGTTCACATTTTTCTTATAAACTTTAATGTAATAATTTTAGTTTATATAATCTTACGGTGACAGAATTTGACAGATTTATGAATGTTTAAAACTTGCTTCTAAGCTATGGTACTGAGTAAAACCAAAGTAGGACGCTTTAACAAATTTCTTTAGAAAAAATAATTCTGTTTACTTAAAATATCATATTTTCAAAGAAAATCTACAAATATATTATTCTAATAAAACTAAAGTCCGTTTGTTGTATGTATCGAAATCTCAATTATCTATTAAGGTTTTAGGTTATATGTCATCTAATTGTGACCTTCAACTTCGGAGTACGTGGGATAAAAGCTCGAACCCACGAATATGTACATCTTTATAAGAAAAGACTTCTTAAAATATCTTGTGACAGTATTTTAGCCTCTTTTCACTAAAGACGTAAAACCTCGAATATTTTCTAAGTTTCCATTGGGAAATTATATTTTTCTTTTTCATTTATAACATCGGATGATAAAAAGCAGTATCAGTTTAAACGTAATGTATTTAGACGTGAATAAATGTATAAATCGCCTGCGGCGAGACATACTTGTGGTCGATTTTTTGGTCGCTCGTTCGTGAGGTCGACGGCCTTCTTAAAACAATCATACAGAATCTACTTGTAGGGATTTTTTATCTCAAATAACTATGATACATCAGCCTGGTCTTATGGACGATATCGACAAGTAGATCCTAAACTAAACTTGACTACCTATTTATTGTACGCCTACTTCATTAGATTTTGTGACTACAGTATTTTTTTAATTTTTAAATTGTGTCGAAGATTTCTTTGAGAGAATGCATTTAGCATTAAATTCGCCTTTCGTACTTTTGTATTTGTGTACTTTGAGGTTTAAATAAATAAATAAGATTTTAAAAAATATACATTTCAATTCAGATATGTCATTTTTAGAAAAAAAAATTATTTAAGCTTTTACTTAAGCTTTTTTTATGTGAGAGGTCAGCGAAAAAACGCAGCTTTCCTGATGGTAAGAGATAACCGTAGCCTATAGACACCATAGATGTTACAGGTGCGTCGCTGTCCTGTTAGGCCTATTGTGCAAGTCGACCGGCTACCCAACTCTCCGTGCCGGAACATGACAGAGTCATTATGGCGGCAGAATAGGGAAGGCGGTGAATTTCTACCCGGGCAAGTAGCTGCACAGTATTCTATCACCAGTACTCTTGTATTGTATTGTGTTGATATTAAACAGAAGCAACTTGCCCGGGTCCCTACCCAAGCAAGCTGCTGCACAGCAATGACCTAAGTTTTAACCTGTGCCTCTTACGAGCTGCCTGGTAGAGAAGCAGATGGTCTATTCTATTCAGGAGACCCGGACCAACACGGGGAAATAAAACAAAAACATTATACAGAATTAATAATTTCGTAACAAGTCTTCCATCCAAAAAATATATAAGTACAGTATTAAATTATAAAGGAGCGTTTTTATACTAACAAAATACCTAGAATGAATGTTTAGTTTTAGGATATTAGGCGCATAGTTAGACAAACGAAAATGGTTACGAGGAGTGTTACTTATGAATTTCTTTTTTTTTCATAATTCTCCACCAGTAAGTAAATGATAAATAAATAAATATTTTTGGACAAGTTAATAAATTGAATCTAGCTCCCAAAGTAAGCAAATTATATGCTTGTGTTATGGGTTCTAATGCATAGAAATACTTAATAAATTTAATAAACACACAGAGTCGGAAATGCAGACGTCTTTCATCACGCAAATGCCTGTCCCCATCGGAAATTGAACCCGAGCCTCGCGATTAGTATTGGATTGGAATGGTAGTATCTTGACCAACAAGGCAAAGTAATTATTTATTTATATTTCAATACAGTAAATTTGTGCAAAACAAATAAATTATATTTGAAGTGTCCGTGTCTATAAACAAAAAAAAATGTACACTATGAGCTGAAATTTTTGGAGGATTGAAAATTCAATAAAAAAATATTAATATAAAGTATATAACATACGTATTCCGAAAATAAACCATTTTTATTTACACAAAGCCGACTCGGCGAAATACGTATCGCTTGACATAAACATCTACTAACCGTTTATGTGGAATAAGGTAGAATAACGCATTGACTTTCCTATTTTCCCTTCAATTTTCCTGGTTTTTCTTTTCATAAGAACTATGACCTGACAATAAGTAACACAACAAAACATGCAAAATAGGTCTAACCGTTCAGACTTGATGCTATATACTTACATATCTTCACGCCAAGTCCCTTACGGGGTAGGCAGAGAGTATCGAGTGCCAGACCTCACGATCCTGACATACCTGTCTTGCTTCCTTCACATTCATAATCCTTTTCATACAAACACGCCGGTTTCGGAGACTCTTGACACCACCCTCGGGTAATATCCGATTGATCTGATCGTGAAATGTCAGCCTTGGTCTCCTCGGGTACCTACAGCCATCCACATTCGCATTGTATATCTGCTTTGTCAATCTTTCATCTGTCATTCTTTCCACATGACCGAACCAGCGGAGCATGCCCTTTCGCATTTTAACACCAACACTTTCTTTCAATCTCACTCTTTCTCGGATCTCACTGTTACGAATGCGGTCAGCGAGCGACACCACAGATTTTCCGTAGTGCTCTCATTTCGACCGCATTAATCCTACTTTCATGCTCTTTCTGACACATCCAACTCTCGCTTCCATGCAATAGCTTGATGCTATGACCACGCGAAATGAAGTTTCATCTTATACATTAAATAACCGTATTACAATGTTAGTTACCGTACTTCTCCGAAACGGCTTGACCGATTTACATGAAATTGTGTGCCCATATTGAGTAGGTCTGAGAATCGGCCAACATCTATTTTTCATACCCCTAAATGTTAAGGGTGACTCACCCCATTTTTTTTTAACAGAACAACGTCTGCCGGGTCAGCTAGTTTAGCCTAGACTTACAAAGATACGGGCCAAATCTGTTAGATGATCGCATTAAGCCCAAGGCAATTAATTATTGAACTAGAAAAACAAAAACATTCTGCAAAATAAATTCATGAATAATTAAAAGCAAACATTCGATTGTAGATATTATCTGAGATCTGAGGCATGTTGGATCTTTAGTTACCTAGAATATTTTCCAATGGAATCTTGGAAAATATTTTTATAGTTGTTATGGCTTAATAAT
Organism: Calephelis virginiensis; assembly: GCA_002245475.1. NCBI lineage: Eukaryota > Metazoa > Arthropoda > Insecta > Lepidoptera > Riodinidae > Calephelis > Calephelis virginiensis. The sequence continues at coordinate 194,970 of NJDC01000644.1, read as the reverse complement.
ATGGTCTTAATAATAAGAGGGAACTGCAAATGTCGTAAGACAGATTATTATCTAAATAAATTATGTAATGATTATGAACAGATTATTATCTAAATAAAATAATGTTATATAAAAATACATAATGTATTTTTATATAAAGATTTTTTCTTTGTTCTTCAAAGCAGAGTAATTGGTTAGGCTAGAACAGATATTTCATAGCTTTTATGATATCTATTTGCACACACCTACGATCTCACACTTATATAGACTTTTATCCCAAGCACAGGGCAAGTGCTAAAATAAAAATACACAAGAAAAATGTTTTCTCTTTTTTATTGTAGCTCAGGGGTCAAAAGATCCATTATTGTTGTGTATTTACTAAAATTATAAATTTCGTATAAACTTTTTCTTGGGAATAAAAATAGGGAACGTTTTTTCTTTTTTGTTATCATTTTATAATTAAATTTCTAATATTACATATTTGCAATTACAAGTTTTTCATTTTATTAAAACTTGCAATAGAACTCGATTTGTAAAGCCGCTCTAAAGAATGGCTATTTCTTTAGTCTCGTAGGAAGTAAAAGATAAATGTAGCTTTCTTTTCCACTAGCACTGTGGCCGTAAACACGGATTTGTTCCTATTAATTATCTTCACGCCCATATACCCGAAGAGGTAGGCAGAGATACAACCAAGGCACCCACGACTAGCCGAAGATACTAAGTCCCACAATGTGATAGGTGGCAAGCCTATCGCCAACCAGGCACAACTCCAATCCCGACCAACATTTTTTTTTATTAGAAAATTGGAAAAGTCCAATTTTCTTTTTGTTGGCCGACCCGGGATTCGAACCCGGGGCCTCATGCAGTCAAGTCCAACACTCGGACCGCTAGACCACAGAGGCGATATGATATATATATTATAAAGCCACAATGACAGTGCTCGTCGATAGACATTTCTCCATAGACACGAAAATTGTCCTTGCGTCCGTCCGTGGCATGTTAAATTTTCGATTAGAAAACCAGTCTACTTAATAAAATACTATTTCACCCCAAAAATGGAGTTTTTTTATGATATTGGAAGGCAAACAAGCAGACGGATTTCCTGATGGTAAGAAATTCACACCGCCTAGATACACCAAAGATGGTAACGGTGCGTTGCCAACCTGAGGCCTCCAGCAAAAGTACGTTTACCAAGTACCTTACCCCCCGAACCAGAACACGTCAAAGGCAAGCGCTGACGTTATGGCGCGGGTGGCAGGAACAGGTAAGGCGGTGGTACCAATCCGAGCGAGTCGCTGCGAAACTCTACCTCCTAGTCAGAAGTCACGGTGCTAGTGATGGTAAGCCTATGCTTACCTTTTACGAGGTGCCTGGCAGGAAGGCAGGTGGTCTATTCTGCAAAGGAGCCCGTACCAACACGGGGTAAATAATTTCACAGGGTTCATAATTTTAAGTTTTATGACTTTTCTTTACTTACTGGCATTTCTATTACATGACAAAGTCTCAAAAAAATGAAGAATAAAAAAAAATAACAAATACAGGAATCATAAATACAGACATTGATGTTCATCACACAAATACTGCCTGGTGGGAATAGAATCCGAGCTTCATGCTAACGTCTGGTGAAGTTCTGAAAATTGCAACGTTGGCAACACTTTAGCCATAAAAAAAAAATGTTTAATGTATATTTTACTCATCTACAGTTTTATTGTATGTATACATTATGTTCTTTCTTCACGGGATCAACTTTACATTTTTTTTAAATGGCAGTTTAATTTTTATTAGAGTCGGACGCTATTAATCAAAATTAATGATTACTTAAGTAATAAACTACCAATTAAAGCGATAATTAAAATATTACACGCATCGATTATTATGTTTGGTCCAATATAAGTACCACAATCTGCTTCTATAGCTAAAGGGGTATCTTGGACTGCATTCCTGGACCCACGCCTGCTACCCGACTCACTACCACATATTTGTACCCATAGAAAAAATATAACAACCTTATTTTAAAGGGAGAAGGACGTTATCCGCTTAAACGTAAGTTATGAAATGGCAAACATAAAATTGTTACTCACCATTATACAAAAATCTTCTTTCACTCTTATTGCAAAGTCGTAAGACTTACAATTGTTTTTAATTTATAACAACGTGTCCATTCTGCTGACAAAGTCGTTTTGCTGTATCTATATATAGTCTTTATGTTTATTGTAAGGGAATAAGTGCTATAATTGCGTACAGAGTTGTTAAAGATTCTCAAAAACTAAGTTGGAATGTATAAATAAGGCTATGTGGATTTGTATCTTTTTTATTAAACCAAGGAAGGGATTAATTTAAGGCAAATAAACTGTTATGTCGCCGCAAAAAAAGACAATAAAGTGATTTTTTTTGTTAAAAAAATTTAACAACGAAGTTGTAATTTTTTTGTAAACTCTGATTGTGTTAATGAAATGGCAAGTGTCACTCTCACGTAGTTAAATAAAGGATCAAGCTTGTCTTCTCGTACCAAGTTTAAACTTAGTTTAATTTATTTGAAGAGTAAGAGACCACCACCTCCCACAGACGTAGTTGTTACTAGGAACTGGGATCTCAGGCCACCAGTACGAAATAAGACATTGGCGTTATCCAGGAGTGTTACCAAACTACAGCACTGTTTCACCCAGTTGTGACTACACTAGTAAAATAATCCAATTATCTAAATTATTAGTAGTATTTATCCGGCTTATTTAGTAATATCAAAGACGATATATATAACTAATCTCTGGTAATATTAATAGACCGCCTCGTTGGTCGAGTGGCTAGCGTACATGCCTAACTACACTGATCAACCGCGAGGCTCAGGTTCGATTCCCGACGGGGGCAGGCATTTGTGTGATGAATATTGCCGGGTCTGGGTGTTTATTAAATTTGTTCTGGGATTTAGTTATGTATTTATATGTATTAGAATCGTTTTTTTAGAACTTTTTTTTTTAGAATCGTTGATATAACACAAGCATATAATTTGCTTACTTTGGTGTTAAATTCAATTTGTGTAACTTGTCTGAACGAGTTTCTTTTTCTCAGCTTTTTAGGGCTGGTATTTATTATAACTACGGACCAAGGCTAAGTAAATTATAGTGCCTGGTGTGGGTTTGGTGATTGTGGCTATTGTGGATATTGATGTGTACAACATCGGTTGTTGAGATCACTATGGGTACAATGTATGTTATTGTCTTTTGTAGATTATGGATGTTAGGTACTGCAATATCTGTTTAGTATGTGGATTTATCTATTTTGTCTTGTAGATTGATGTCTGGATGGTTGTAGTGAATGGTTCTGTCAGTGAAAATGGCGCTATCGTAATAAAGTTGGATTATTATTATTATTATTATTTAGATTTTTTTATTTCGTCCGCTTACCATAACTTAAGGGATGATATCGCGTGTACTTTGATAGCTGTATAAATTTACTTCATTTTTTTAAACCTTATTTTGGAAATGCCATGTTTTTATTAACTGCAGGAATTCCATGACTACGACGATGCATGAGACTACTCCACTGATCAGACGAAGGTATGTCCAGGTAGCATTTGGCTTCTTCTACATGACGCAAAGCCTTAACATAGCGACGCGACAGTTGCATGTGTGATCGAACAGCAACTTCAGACACCGGAAAAAGACGGAACGAAACTGACTTTAGCAATACTGTTTAATGTTTTTTTATGATAATCGAAGGCAAACAAGCAGACGGATTTCCTGATGGTAAGAAATTCCACCGCTTAGAGACACCAAAGGTGGTAATGGTGCGTTGCCAACCTGAGGCCAGGATGTTAGGCATCGAGCAATAGTAAGTTTACCAGCTACCTTACCCTCTGAACCGGAACACGTCAACGGCAAGCATTGAACGTTATGGTGGCAGGAATAGGTAAGGCGGTGGTACCAATCCGGGCGAGTCGCTGTGAAACTCTACTACCTAGTAGGATGTCACGGTGTTAGTGACGGAAAGCCTATACTCACCTTTTACGAGCTGCCTGCTTCGAAGGCAGATGGTCTATTCTGCAAAGGAGCCCGGACCAACACGAGGAATATTATCATTAGTCGCTACCATCTCAAATGTTTTTAAACGTCTGCAGATATTATTTGTAAAATGTATCGTTATCATCAATATGTTTGTTTGTGTGTGTCAAATGCATGGTACTGTGGGTAATGTTTTATTTATTAATTGAATGTACTTTATAAGCATTCTTATTGAAAAATACATACATAAACTATAAAAGTGCCAAATTTTATGCTTCTGCGTCAACTCAATTTTCGTAAAAAGGGGTCCAAAGTTTTGGCATCACGTATTAATATTATGATATTTGGTCGTTGGTATGATATTTTACATCAGACTTCCACTTAAAAAAAAGCCTGTGTTTTTGGGCTGTCAAATACAAAGGTATTTATATGACAAGACAGTTAGCAAGCACACGGCTCTCCGAATGGTAAAAAGATAAAATTATACACCACTATAGGCACCATAGTTGGTACAGGTGCGTCGCTGTCCTGTGACCGGAATGTTATAGCAATTGTGTGAGTTTACCGGCTTCCCTGTCGTCTGGTAAGGCTGTGAATCTCTACCAAAGTAAGGTTATGTACACCACTCTACTATCAGTAATCTTGTTAGTAGTGATCTACATACTTAAACGATTGAGCTTGAGTAATAATTTTCATTCAAGAAAAATGTAAAACTTAAAAAAGATGTACAACAGCTAGAAATAGAGTAGAAGACAATAGCAAACCGAACTCCATATAAGTAAATGAACGTTTTACATAAGATGCCTTCGGCCTTAGGTTGGTAACGCATTAATAGCGTGGTAGTCTGCCGAACAGTATGCCATAAAATACTGTATTTACAGTTGCAGTTAAGCTGAAGCATGGAAAATGCTTACCTTAGACGCTATAAAACACAGAATACAGAATAATGTGTATTGGCTATTACTATAAGTTCACAGAGAAATGGAATCGCATTAAAAACCATAGTAAGCCAGTGAAACAACGTCGATGTATCTGTTTTGTATATTACACTATGTTCTGGTACAAGTTGTTCGAAGCTGTTGTCCGAAGTTAGCCTGCGTTTGAAATTTAATGCAGACTTCTCTTAACTCAGGTCATATAATTATACGGGCTATTTCAGTTTTTAACGTCTTAGGAATTGATTATTTTGATGTGTGGTTGGTTATAAACCAACCATACCTTCACGCCAAGTCCCTTACAGGTTAGACAGAGAAAATCGAGTGCCAGACCTAGCGATCCTGACAATCCTATCTAGCTTCCTTTACATTAATTACCATTTTTATGCAAACACGCTGTAATACTATTTCGGAGACTCTTGACACTACCCTCGGATAATATCCGAGTGATATGATCATGAAATGTCAATTTGGTGTCCCCGGGTACCTACGTTCATCCACATTTGCATTGTATATCTGCTTTGTCCATCTTTCTTCTGTCATTCTTTCCACATGACCGAACCAGCTGATCATGCCCTTTCACATTTTAACAGCAACACTTTCTTTCAATCCCACTCTTTATCGGATCTCATTGTTACGAATGCGGTAGGTGAGCGTTATGCCACAGTTTTTCTGTAGCGCTCTCATTTCGACCGCATTAATCTTACTTTCATGCTTTTTCTGACACACCCAACTCTCGCTTCCATACAATAACGTTGGTATAAGCTCAAAATTATGCAACGCGAGTCTAGCTTTTTGACTGAAAACCTGGATTTTTAAATAGCTTATCCAGCGCTCCATTCACACTATTCCCGGCACATACTTTTCTCTCTACATCCGCGGTGTACATTCCATCCCTGCTAAAAGCACAATCAAGATATCCAATTTCATTCGCTTGCTCTAACACTAAATCACCAACTAAAACTCTTACACCCGTTCTAGCTACGTCTCTTTCAAACACCATTATTTTGGTTTTCACCGCATTCAAATGTGAGCTCCTTTCTTTACAATTACCTTCCATAACTGTGACCAGTGTATGCAGCTTAGATGGTGTAGAGCCCAAAAGTACAGCATCATCTGCATGAGGCAGGCAGTTCGCCACTTGGTCACCCATACGCATTTCCAAATTCAATGATCTTGACCTTTGAAGACATTTGTCCAAATATAAGATAAACAAGCGTGCTGACAACACACAACCCTGCTTGACGCCAATATTGACATTAAACCAAGGCGATATGTTGCCATCCTCCTGCACGCATGCTTTAAGTCTAAATACATTGACTGCATCGCACGCAGCAGGTGCCCGACTATCCCATAATCTGGCAAAATGTCCCAAAGTTCCTTACGTACAACCCTATCAAACGCTTTCCACAAAAGCACAGAAAACGCTCTGACCCACAGCTGGATGCTTCTCTACAATGTTGCGGAGCGAAAACACTTGATTCATACATCCTCTTCTAGACCTAAAACCGCCTTGAGCCTCCCACAATGTTCCATCGGACATCCCTTGCATCCTCTTTTCAACTATTTTTCCATACACATTTGATGCTAAACTGATCAACTGTTTATTCTGTGTTAAGGCCAGAAAATGAAAAAAAAACGATTAATCAGTTCTCGACATTGACAAACTGCAATAGAATTGGTATGAGAAATGAGGGAAAACTACTAATACCAACTACAAACTCCGAAAGCAATTTTCAAAAAAAAAATGAGTCACTAGTTTTTGGACCTTTATATCAAACAGTACCCAAAACTGAAAGCGGTAGCTAATAACATATTAAATGCCATTGTTATTAATTGCTTAAAACGAGCATAGTTTTATTAATTCAACTAGCTGACCGGGCAGATGTTGTTCTGCTATTTCTTTTCTTGCTGTGATTCACCCTCATCACTTCGGGTTATGAAAAAGAGATGTTGGCCGATTCTCAGACCTACTCAATATGCTCACAAAATTTCATGAGAATCGGTCAGGCCGTTTCGAAAGAGTACGGGAATGAACATTGTGACACGAGAATTTTATATATAAAATTAGCTTCAAATAGTTTTAACATTGATCTACACCAAACCAAGGGTGATGGGTCTTCAACATTAAACTAGTATAAAATACATGCACCGCTATTCGCAGTACACTGCAAACATATTATACTTAAATCGAAAATGCTACTTTATACTTATTTACACCGACTAGTGGTCACCCCTTGGTTGAAATTCGACGACAATAAATTTTAATATCTTGTTGATAAGAACGCCATCTTCATTTCTCAAAACCAACTACTTTGTTTCAAAACCTTTTAGTGCGACATCTATGATCTTTTATCACTATCATCAATATATTTGTTTATGTGTCAAATGCATGCTAGTGTGGGTAATGTTTTATTTATTAATTTAATGTACTTTATAAGCATTATTATTGAAAAATATTAGCGTTCTGCACTTCTCCTACACATAAACTATAAGTATGCCAAATTTTATGCTACTGCGACCGCGCAATTTTCGTAAAAAGGGGTCCAAAGTTTTGGCAAAATATTACTAGATATATGTGTATAAAATATATATGTGTACGTGATGCACGTATTACGGGATAGTACGGGAGGTTCATATCTGGCTATCAAGATGTACCGTAAAATTACATTTTATATTTATCGCAACTGATATATATATTAAACCTTTGCTGTGGAATTGTTTTCATACATTTATACAATTTTTAAACGTATCGAAACTTGTAGTAATACTTTGGTGAAATGATTTTTATCAGCCCAATACATAGAGGCAAAATTTGACTAAAATTTATATCGATATAAAGATTTTCAGACAGGAGTATAATGGAACTGCTATGGTCCAGTCCAGAGGATAGGACAGCCGGTAGACTTGCAAATTAGGCCTAAACCCCTGACCCAAGACAATGATGAACCTATTAGGTGCATCTAGGGTGTCTATAGTCCACTGTTGTCTCTTACCATCAGGAGAAGGATGAAGAACCTTTCCATTCTTTCTAGTCCGGTACCAACTTCACCCAGGATTTGTTCTAACTGGGTTTTTGTCTACCTCTCTTTTGTATTTCGAAGTGCATGTCGTGTGGCAATATATAGCGGATGATCATTCATTTTCTGTGTTTTATCGCGGCTAAGCTTTTTCTCCTTTACTTTATCCGTGTCAAGAAATTTTCATTTGAAATTGTATTCATTAAATATTTTCTGTAGTATTTTCTGTAGATTTAATTAAAACCTTTAGAGTACAAAAGCAGTGTATTCGCGCCATATGTAGTGTTAACCAATTACATTCATGCAAACCACTTTTTAAGTCGCTTAAAATTTTACTTTTACCTTGTTTATATATCTTGGCGGTATGTGTATTTGTAAAAAAAACATTATCATTTGTTTTAAACAAATGCTGAAATGTCGGGAATTTCATCTTTTAGAAATAGTGAGACATTGCAAGTGCCGAACCAAAAAAATAATATTTATAAAACTAATATTTATAAAAATAATGTTTACTACATGTCCATTCGTATATACAACCAAATTCCTGATAATCTCAAATCACTTCCATTAAAAAGATTTCGAAGAAAGGTATTTGACTTATTGTTAGATAAAACATATTATAGTGTCACGGATTTTTTGTAGATAAGAATTTATAGTAAAATAACTAATAATTGTTAACCAAATATAATGAAAGCGATGGTTGCCGAGGAGTTTGTTTCGCCGTTTCTTCTCCTGTCTGGCTAGGTTTGGAAACGGTGGTAGTTTACGGTAAACAGAGTTAAATTTAATTATAGTTTTTAAATCTTTTGTTAATAAATAATTAAACTGGTTATAAATATAAATGGTTGGCTTAAAATTTAAAGCATGTGCAATTGAATAATATTTTTTATAAATGTTAAAATATTTGCACACTAAATATGGTAGAATATGTTGATATACTTAAATATTTTTGTAACATCTCATTTACACACGTATTCCGCAAATAAATGATTTTATTTCTTTCTTTCTTTTTTCTTTCTTTCCTTCTTTCTTTCTTTCTTTCTTTAAAATGATCCCTTACATTCTTCTCCAACACCACATGTCAAATTGTTTGTGTTGAAATAATGTGTACTACATATCGCGATAAAATTACTAATTAAAAATAAAGCTATATCATTAACTCATATTTTTAAATAAAGAAACACTTGTACTGTTTTACGTATCACATTACATACGTATACATATTACTGTGATACTTAAACAGTACAAGTGTTTCTTTATTTAAAAACATGAATATTTGGAAGTTTTACCAAGCGCCGACGATGTAAAATATCAGATAGGTATATCGTTAACTATTTATTGTATTTATATTACAATCATTATAACCATCAAAAGTTAACAAGCAAGTGGAGCATATATACATAATTATTTATTACGCAGGTACCATAAGACACGATGGTCTGATAAACGAATTAATTATGGTTTCGATAAAATTACTATTATAACGTAGTTGGACGCGGTGTAAATGTCTGGAGTTTGATGATGTCGTATACCTCTGCATATAGAATTTTACGACATCTGGTTTATGGATGAAAATAATCCTGATTAATCACCATATTAGATGATCATGATACTTAATATTTTACCCGCAGGCAACCGTTACATGCCTCTAGGAAAATTGACAACGACATTGTTAGATATTTGCACACAGCGTTTGTATCTTGGCTATCCCGGTGAAATTCGTTCTGTCTATTAAGAACTAATGGCAGTTTCTATGATAAAAAAAAATGTTTTTACTATTTTACTGATAGTTTTTCCATTTTTAGGTCTCGAGTACTTTAAATCAATATTAAACAGATCTGTCCTAACGTTTTTTTAGCGAGACTAACGAATAGCATTTTCATTTTTATGTATGCATTTATGTTAAAACTTTTCTTCAATTTTTATAAGTTTTTTTGATAAGTTAAACAAGTGCTCGTATAAGCATAATATTTATTTAAAGCTATAGCATAAGGTTAAATTGCCTTGGAAACTTTGCGATAATAAGGGGTTTCCAGTGAAAAAAGGGTTTTTTTAATCTAACAAGTAGATAACACAATGTATTTTAAAAAAAATCTCTTTGATATTATGACATTCGACAATGCAAATTATCTATAATATTTTATTGTTATTACTTTGTTGATTCAACAAAAGTTTTTTGGCTTTACTATCTTAAAAAACTTATTTTTACTTCTTTTATTACGATCTTCTCTTGACATATTCTTTCGCTATTTTTTTGTTGTTTAAAATACAACAGATAAAGGAGAATATCAATTCGACTATGTATCTTAGTTTATAAAACTAGTCATATTTAGTTATACATTGTTTATTGTTTATTTATTTGTCTTTAGTAGTGTACATTTTAGGTCTTACATTATATACTATTATTATTTACTAGGTGGTAGAGTTTAGCAGCAATAACGTCATGACGTGTTCCTGTTCGGAGGGTAAGGTAGCCGGTAAACTTACTTTTGCTCGAGGCCTAGGCTTG
>NJDC01000644.1:169905-184130 GCA_002245475.1 Calephelis virginiensis | reverse complement strand
ATATATATATATATATATATATATATATATATATACATAGTGCTTACTACTATACCAATTATACGTTAAATTATCCCAGAAATTATTACATTTAAATTAGATAAAAACTGTGTAGAATAGATTTAAAATATGGCTTAAAAATTTAAAATTTATTTAACAATAAGTACAATATTATACTATTATTTCCCATTAGCAATAGTTATTTTAAATTCAAGATTAACAAGTTACAAGATACGGCCCGTCAAGTACAATGTTTAGCATGTATTATTTAAGAGAAAAATTAGAGATATATAAGAGTTTAGCTATACCGTGGTGCATACAATAGACATCAACGGCAACGGCGCATGCGCACGTGACTTTATTACCAACATCGCAACCTGCTATCAGGCCCCATCAACCTGAATACACCAAATCCGTAATACAATATTGCACCGACAGACTAATCTCACAGCGGCATGCCACAAAGACCATCTTATCTGTTTAGGTTTTTTATAATACTAAATATAACGATTTTCTATGTGTAAAACTTATTATTCTTGTTTTTAAAAGATATGTGCAATGTGTGTCATGTTCAAAATAACTATGGAGTTCAATATAATACTTAAATTTCATACTAGAACTCTGTCAAAAGGCTATAGCTAGCTAGTGGCTAGAAGATATATTTTTATTTTTCCCTAAAGAAATTCAAATTATATTCATCATAAAATACCTCTTCTGGCAGAAACTGGCAACTTTTAACTGATTGAATGTCAATAAAATAATGCAATCTCTTACTTTGCTTACAAGGAATGTTCGCCTCGTTGGTCAAGGGTCTAAAGTATACGCCTAACACTGCCAGCCAACCGCAAGGCTCAGGTTCGATTCCCGATCGGAGCAGGCATTAGTGTGATGAGCATCGAGAAGTCTGTATTTCTGGGTCTGGGTCTGGGTCTGTTTATTTTTATTTCAGTATATGTTTAAGAATTAGTATTTTGTCCTAACCCCCATAGCACAAGTTTCTATAACATTTGCGTACTTTGACATCAGATTCAATTTGTGTAAGTTTTCCAGGGATATACATTTAATTATTTCCCAAATGCTGGTGATTCCCCTCCGTATGTCTCAATTCTCTACTATTAAAGGGTGCTGGTGAATATAATTTATACTAAATATAGTATTACTATCAACAGCTATAATATCGGGATTACGTATAATAGACACACGAATGCAACGCCGCATGCGGACGTGACATTATTACCAACATCGCAACCTGCTATCAGGCTCAATCAACCTGAATATACAAAATTCGTACTAATATTATGTGGCTAATCTCTTGGCGACACCTCGCAGAGACTACCTTTCTATTTTAGTTTTTACATAAGATTGATATTTTTATTTATTACTAGATGGTAAAGTTTCGCAACGACTCGCCCGGATTGGTACCACCGCCTTACCTATTCCTGCCGCCATAACGTCATGACGTGTTCCGGTTTGGAGGGTAAGGTAGCCGGCAAACTTACTTTTGCTCGACGCCTAACATCCCGGCCTTAGGTTGGCAACGCATCATTTCCACCTTTGGTGTCTCTAGGCGACATGAATTTCTTACCATCAGGAAATCTGTCTGCTTGTTTGCCTTCCAATATCATAAAAAAAAATGTGTGAAACTTAACTTACTCATGTACTGGATGATGTATGTAGTACTAACTGATAGGTTTCCTGGTAGTAATAAATAAGTATATGCTGCTCAGATATCAAATATAAAAGTCTTCCTCAAGTCGTAGATTGAACTTCTTCTAATGCTCTCTTTAAGAAAAATTTCCTGCACTTTGACTACGCTATTGATAGCAAGAAACCCCTTTTATCATAAATGACTACTTTCACGGTTGCTATCAGTACCAATACCTGCATACAATAGACATCAACGAGCGCAACGGCGCATGCGCACGTGACGTTATTACCAACATCGCAACCTGCTATCAGGCCCCATCAACCTGAGTACACCAAATTCGTAATACAATTTTGCACCGTCAGACTAATTTCACAGCGACAACTTTCAAAGTTACTTTATCTTTTTAGTTTTACCTACCGTAACCGTGAAAAAAACCCATACTATTGCTACAACTCCTAAAGTTTCTCTCTATCACACTTTGGTATCACCGCCTTATTCCTGTCGCCATAACGTCATGACGTTTTCCGGTTTGGAAGGTAAGGTAGCCGGTAAACTTACTTTTGCTCGAGGCCTAACATCCCGGCCTCGGGTTGGCAACGCACCATTACCACCTTTGTCTCTAGGCGGCGTGAATTTATTACCATCAGGAAATCCGTCTGCTTGTTTACCTTCCAATATCATAAAAAAATGTAGAAATCCTAGATCCGTTTTTGATCAAATTTGTCATAGACATAATTTAAAAGCCGATATCTAAAACAGGTTTCTTTTCATTCTGAACATTATTTCAATTATGTTATAGATGCTGTAATATAATAAAGGTCTAACATTGTAATTTTGGTAGAAGAATTTAAAAATTGCTATTAAAACCTAACGTAAAATTTTATGGTTCCTTAACTTATTGAAAAAGAAATTATCCTTAAAGATGGTTTAACTTTTATACATACATAAAAGATAGTCGTGTTAGTTACACTATTTATAACTCAAAAACGGCTAAACCGATTGGACTAAAATTGATCGAGAGGTAGCTTACAACCAGGAGACGGACATGGGATACTTTTTATCCCGTTTAATTGTGAGACAACTAGTAATTTTTTTTTTATTTTTCCCACACAAACTAAACGCCCCCCGTTTACGATAACGATATTTTTGCCGAAGTAGCTAGTTAATATTTAACTTATCTATAAACGTCGGTTGTCTTTTTTGAACATGAAACGAAGATGTGCTAGTCTTCGTTTCATGTTTATATTCTATTCATTGAGAAAAGATACACTTGCATTCCAATACGTTAATTTGTGATATTAAAGCAACAAAATCTGAAAATAACTGTTTGTAATGCCAATATTTACTGCCTGTCATTGATAAACAACGATATAAGAAATGTCTCATATTAGAAACATTTGTCGTTCTCGTTATACGTGTCATGGAATGAAGAACAAGCGCGAAAGGTAATTTTCAAATTGAATGGGATTTGTTAGTACAGCACTCACGCTTATTTGCTCGCTACATTCGAGAGCAAAAGGTAAGTGGCCCCTCATCACATTGCATACAGTTGTAATAGTCATTCTACTAATGTTCTCACACTAGTGAGTCACTAGTAGTGACTCGCCAAAAACTTTGCAAAGATATCACGAATTTGTCGAGAATATCCATAACATTGCCAAGTTTTTAACATATGTAGTTTACTTCCTTGTTAACGATGTAATTAATTGGACTAAGTATTATAAGCTAGTATGCTGGTAACAATTGATGGATACAAAGTTCTTCAGAACCAAGAGTTAGAAGAAGACGTGTCGACGCGCATGCTAGATATAACAGCGATGATTTTGTTAAAAGCGCAGGCGTCTGGAAAAAGCAGGACTAAATTTTATGAGATTCTTTTATGAGTTTTCATATGGCAACAAATAGAATAGAAAACATTTTTATTCACATACACCTTACACGAGGCACTTGTGACGTGTGAAAATAAAATAAGTTAATAAACAAAAATGGTTTTAAAAACACACTCTTATTTTGTTTTTTTTTCAGAATTTGTAAAAACTTTTGAAGCCGCTTAAATAGAAATTCACATTGAGCGGATATTCACATAAAACATGTGTTCCACCATTTTATCGTGTCGGCCATTTTGGATAGACAACAAATTTGATTACATTTAGTTGCATTGTCATTGGATTCAAAGGCGCATTCCGAATTTTAGCTCAAATGTTTGAAGTTAAACGGTTCAAAATTCAATTCCAAAATGTAACCATTACCCGTAAACAGGTCAAATTAAACAAAAGCTTGTAAAAAACGCTAACGAAGGCGTTTATGGTAACAACTGGAGCAGGCCTGTGTTCAGATGTGAATAAAACAAACAGAAATGATAAAATACTACTGCAACTTTTAAATCTATAACAGTTAAAAACTTCTAACAGAAATACAAAAAATAATATTAGATTCTAAAAAAACATGAGCAACCGAGAATAGGTTCCAAACGAGAAAAAATGTATATTAGTCATTTTTCTGTATTGAATAATTTTAATTAAAATACCTTATAAAACAATTTCATGTCGAACAAAAAACTTTCTAAACTCAAAAAACTATTAACATCACTGATTTCCCTTTCAGCTATTTTAGTCTTGCTGAACTCGAACATCAACAAATTAACTAAAATCGCAGGGTATAAAACGAACTCTATCGCTGAAGATATACAGTTGACTGTTAAAAATTTAGAAATATTAAATGAATTTGATACTTTACGGTAACAAACGTGTACAAACTTTAATATGTAAAACAGATTCAAAAGGCTCCTTTTCATTGTTTATTATTCGGACAATCTTCTACATTTTAAAAACTAACTTACTTACCATGCATTGTGTATTTTAGTTCTTTTTAATTAGGTATGTACAGCAAGTAGACATTTTATAATAATAGGACGATACAAATATATATGGCAAAGGTTTCATAACGCGGCCTATTGATAATTAAATTAAAAATAAAAAAATATATTTTCTATACTAATATTATAAAGAGGAAAGGTTTGATTTTTCGTTTGTTTGAAATAAATAGGCTCCGTAAACTACTTGACTGATTTCAAAAATTCTTTCACCTTTAGAATGCTACATTATCCCTGACTAACATAGGTTTTGTTTCATCAAAATCAGTGCCGTAGAAGCCAAGTTACGTGACCGAAGCTGCGTGAAACTGCTAGTTATAAATATTTGAATTCATAATCGAAGGCTGAATACTCTCCTTCAGGCTTCAACAGGTCCCTCGTCACGAAAAATACTCTGTATAGACGAAAAATATTTTTTTAGATTTGGCTAACACGTTTCTTTCAAAGCAACGCAAAATATAATGTCTTTAAATTCTAATATTGCTGATAATAAAAATAATTTATTTATAATTTTTTTACCGATTTTTTTCTCTCTTAAACGGATATCAAATGGTACTTTAACAATTAGAATTAATTAACCTCTTTTAATTTAAAATGAAACTTTCTTTTGCTACTCGAATAAGTTAAAGTTTTCAATGTTTCAAAATTAATGATTAATCTAGGAGTAGTTGATCGAAGAAGGCCTTGTTAGTGTTACAATAACACAACCACCCGACATATATTTTTTATTTATGAAGACAGTATTACACCCCAGAGCCACAACCATTATTGCAAATCTCTTAATTAACTTTTCTTGTAATTTATACCGATACCTGAACTCAAGAATATTTGTATGCAGTTACTAGGTTAACCATAATTTTAGTTTTATCCATATGTAAGACATTTTTGTAAATATATTTGAAATAATCCAGCAATTAAAAATACTGGTATTTCCTAATACTGCAGTGGAACAGCCTACGTTGGAAAGTACGTAAGAACTCCTCCATAATGGTGTTGCCTAACCTCTGCTGACATGCAATATTAAGACAAACATACGAAATATGTACCAAATTCGAATATGACATATTATCTTTTAAAATTCAACATTTATTCAAATATCTCATAATTTATCCACTCGGTTTTCCAACTAGTAAAATGATATTAAAAAAATAAACACGATTTAAATTACATTTTATGAGCAAAATTCAAATTTTGTTGAATTAAATCAATACTTCAGTAGTTGCATTGAGTCATTCGGGCGATAAATTTTCTTCCAAGTTATTTGCAATTTAAAAATAAGTAAGTGTTGTTAAACATGTGCTCAAGTATAGCAGGTAAATAACAAAATTAAAATATCGTTGGATCCCTATTAAACTACTTAATTATTTTTGAAATACTTAAATAAAAATATCGTTTAAATGTTAGTTATTGGTCAAGACCACTACAACAAAAAAATATTTTATTCATATCATTCTAATAATTGATCATTTTATAACAACGATATAAACGGGTATTTTATCTTATTGTAATAAAATTATCGTTTGTATAATGCATAGCTGTAAATCACTCAAAACAAAAGCATAATCCACACACAGGTCTACTTTCAGATTTAATTATGTAAACATGCTATGCTTAATGAAATTAGGAGAGTCCACGGTTAACTTTTAAAAAGGTCATCCTAACATTTCCAGTAATTTTAAATATTCATGATTTCTTCACTTCAGTTCTAATGGCAAACGTGTTGATACTATTATAGCTCGAATTTCACGATAAGCGTTTATAACATTAACATATCTTGCTTATTTATACACAGCTTTGCTTTTTCTGCACGGATTTTACCTGAAACATGTCCTTTGCGTGGTCGAGGTAAACAGTACTTCTACTAGTAGAATCTAAAATGTCAACCTTCGAACATCCACCTAATAGTTTTTAGATTATCAATATTTTGAATTAATGATAATAAAAACCTATTTTATTTCGCTATTCCAAGAGTATATTTAATATAATCTATACTTGCTATGGTCGGCACTTGTGAATTCCATTGTATACACACGATTTATTGTAATTAACACTTGTACTAATCCACAATATACTTTATTTAACACTTTCTGTTACTTTCTAGCCAAACGGTTTCACTTTTGTTTTATTTTAATGATTAATATTTAGATAGATGTTCACAATTAATTTTATTTTCATACTTTTTATTTAATTTATGTCTTATATTATTTTTTTTCTATTTTTAAATAATTTAAGTTATTTGTTATTCGTATATTTTTTTGACAATTTGACTATGGTATTCTCATGTATCGATATTCTAACATTTCATATCGTTGACGTCATTTATATTTTTCAATTTATTTTTTCTAAATTGTTTTTTTTTTTCTGTAAGTTGACATATAGTTTTATTTTATTATTTAATACAATGACATTTTTCAAACTTACTTTAATCCCTATTTTTGGGGAAAAAGACTGACTTTGGTATAACTTTGTTGTGGTTTGTCTACGGTTAACATTTTTATATGTGGGTACCGTAAGTAACATCCAACCATATAACTATTGAACCTTAAGTTAAAACAGTCTTTTTTATCTTTAGTTTCAAAGCCCTGATGATGCTGTAAAAAGTGAAACCGGTTGGCTAGAAAGCAACAGAAACTGTCAAATAAAGTATATTGTGGATATACTTAATCGCCTCTGTGGTCTAGCGCTCCGGGTGTCGGACTTGACTGCATGAGGTCCCGGGTTCGAATCCCGGGTCGGCCAACAAAAAGAAAATTGGATTTTTCCAATTTTCTAATAAAAAAAAATGTTGGTCGGGATTGGAAATGTGCCCGGTTGGCGATAGGCTTGCCACCTATCACATTATGGGAATTAGTGTCTTCGGCTAGTAGTGGGTGCCCTGGTTGTGCCTCTGCCTACCTTTTCGGGGATATGGGAGTGAATATACTTTTTTTACATATATAAGCCGTAAAATAAAAACGTAGCCCTTGACTTGCTACAGATTAAAAATAAAGAGTAGGATGAAGGTCTTCGCGGTATTCGCGCAATTAATTTAAATCGTGCGACCACAAAGTAAGGCTTAATGTAACCACATTTGAACACCGCGTTATTAAGGCGGTCTTTGCTTGAATTACGAATCATTATGATCCACGATCCATCATTTCTTCAACATTGTCTGAATTTTCATTTCTCCTAAATCTGTATTTATCTAATCTATAATTTTTCCCAGTGTTGGTGAGGGCTCCTTTGCAGAATAGACCATCTGCCTTTCTGCCAGGGAGCTTGTAAAAGGCGAGCATAAGCTTTCCGTCACTAACACTTTGACATCTGATTAAGTGGTAGTTTTGCAGCAACTCGCCAAGATTGGTACCACCGCCTTACCTATTCCTGCAGACATAACGTCATGACGTGTTCCGGTTCGAAGGGTAAGGTATCCGATAAACTTACGTTTGCTCGAAGCCTTCATCTCGGCCTCAGATTAGCATAGGCTTACAGTCACTAACACCATGACATCTGACTACACCATGACAACGCAGCGACTCACCCAGATTTGTACCACCGCCTTACCTATTCCTGTCGCCATAACGACATGACCTGTTCCGGTTTTGAGGGTAAGGTAACCGGTTAACTTACCTTTGCTTGAGGCCTACCATCCTTTGTTGTCTCTAAGCGGCGTGAATTTTTTTTTTATGTTATGGGAAGGCAAACAAGCAGACGGATTTCCTGGTGGTAAGAAATTCGAGCCGCCTAGAGACACCAAAGATTGCAATGGTGCGTTGCCAACCTGAGGTCAGGATGTTAGGCCTCGAGCAAAAGTAAGTTTACCGGCTACCTTACCCTCCGAACCGGAACACGTCACGACGTTATGGCGGCAGGAATAGGTAAGGCGGTGGTACCCATCCGGGCGAGTCGCTGCGAGTTTCGCAGTCAGATGTCACGGTGTTAGTGATGATAAGCCTATGCTCGCCTTTTACGATCTGCCTGCCAAGAAAGGCAGATGGTCTATTCTGCAAAGGAGCCCGGACCAACACGGGGAAATTTCTGACCATCAGGAAATCCGTCTGCTTGTTTGCCCTCGAATATTATAAAAAAATGACTTATATTTTTTTTATAATATTCGTTTATAAATATATTCGTATTATATTCGTTTATATAATTATAATAAATAATTAATTAGTATAAATTTACTGCAAAACTTTACTCCAAATTACTAATTCTTCAACAAACATTTTACACCCTAAAAACATGTACCTAGTCCAATCTCATTAAAATTTAATAAGAAGTGACTATTTAATAAATTAAGACTAGCCCAAAAGTTATAACCTGAAACGCAACCGCCAGTCTGTTTGCAACCACTTGTTCAACAAATATACTTATTGAAAAAAGCTAGTTGTTTTTTCGCACTTCTCTTATGATGCCTCACGCTGGTAATTATGTAGATTGATCACCTACAGTAAACATGTTAAAATTGACATTACCTGTTTTATCTCTTTTACCTCCTTACTTCTGACGTATTTATACCACAATATATTAATTGGTGGGATCGGAATTCTGTTTTTTAGACCCTAAGAGCACCTGTGTCTAAATCGGACACAAGAATCATTTCGATGACTTGTTATTTTTTGGATAAATAACACCATATTGCTACTAAATCATTGGATTTTGATCTTTACATATATATCATAAAGTAGGGTTTCAAGTACTCGTAGTACAAGGTAGTGTATTTTTTAATGTCTTCTTTTTAGGCGAAGGGTGAGAGGATGAGTTCCACTGACAAGGTAAGGCAAGCAGGTAGAAAATCATTTGTTATTCGACTCCCACGTACAATAATAAACCATGCGTTTCGCAGATATTAAATAGATCCCAAGCTTTAACAAAAGGATAAAAGTCATAAGCTTTATAGCTTTCATATCAAAATCGCCGTCGTCATTGGCTTTGGGGTGAGACGGTCAAAGCGGGGTCAAAAGAGTGAGAAAAAATTATAAAGACTTTTTCACACCTGCGCTATTATTTCGCAACATTTTTTGTACATTCGCTTTGACAATAATAATGTTGGACAATCTAGCTAAAGTTTTGCTTAATTTGATTTTTTTATTATTTAAGATTTCAATATATACTTGTTGAGTCTACAATATTTCTATTGAGTACTGTCAAAATAAGAAATTGAACGTAAAACTTTTTGGCGGAATTGCATGAACTAATTTATTATAATTTACTAAAATTATAATATTTTATCACACGAGACAGCAAATACAGAAAGAAAAACATGTCTAAAATTTCTAAAATTAAAAAAATAGAATAATAATTAACAAAACCAAGATGCATACTGCATACTAAGAACCATTTTCAGCTTTCAAACAAAGAAATCCGCTTCATACACAAAGACACGTCAAACTTATGACACCCGTCTTTTTCCGTCGGAGATTATAGATGACAGGACCAATTACATAAATTGATGTAAACCGATCAAATAATTTTGCTTGTATTACAGCTGTTAATCAACAATTCTAATACATAGAAATACTTAAATAGATATCAGAATAAATTTTATAAACACTGGAAATAAAGCCATTTAAATTTTGGTCACTTAGATGTCTATCCCCGTCGGGAATCTAACCCGAGCCTCGCGGTTAGTCAGTGGCGTTATACACGCTTAACGCTACGCTTAACGCTACGCTTAACGCTACGCTTACGCTAACCGCTCGACCAACAAGGTGGTCATTAATGCCTATTAAAGTGATTTTCCATTATGTAAAAAGATACATAAAATTTAAAAAATACAGTAATATGTTTAATTTAAAATCAAAGTTTTATCTTTGTCTAAATCCTCCAAGCCTAGACGCTTGAAACATCTTATCCACCATAAAAATTGCACTTAGGGACCACATTGCGTATTGGGATTGCAGGTGAAGCCGCAAAAAGAAAATAACTAATGTTTTCATAAACGGGTAAGAAAGGAATTAATAATTTCGCCACGAGACTTGAATCCTTAGTAGCTCAAATGATTAGAGCATTCGTCGACTTGAGACGTTAGGTTACAGGTTCAAATAATGTCTGGGGCGAAATTTTTTCTTTTTTTCTTTCTTTAAAATTTATAGAAATTTAATCCAAGCAAGCAGGAGCATAAAATTTGGCACACTTATAGTTTATGTGTAGGAGAAGTGCAGAACGCTAATATTTTTCAATAACAATGCTTATAAAGTACATTAAATCAATAAATAAAACATTACCCACACTTCCATGCATTTGACACACACAAACAAATATATTGATGATAACGATAAAAGATCACGGGGCTGATTACGTTTCTCAGTTGCCAACTCAAAATGCAAGAGTGTACATCAAATAGCTGTCAAATGACGTCATTTGTGTTTGCTACCTCTATTGTATTTCTGTTGGTCACTGGAGATAGCAAACATAACACACGTCATTTTATGTACACTTTTCCATTTTGAGTTGGCAACTGAGATACGTAATCAGCCCCCAGAGATGGCGCACTAAAAAGTTTGGAAACAAAATAATTGTTCTTGAGAAATGAATATCGCGTTCTTATCAACAAGATATTAAAATTTATTATGGTCGAATTTCGACCAACGGGCGACCACTAATTACAATAAAAATACCTTCATAAAATTATTTAAGAATCGTATTTAAGAATCATAAGAATCGTTGACTAACACCCATAACACAAGCATATAATTGGCTTACTTTGGGGTTAGATTCAATTTGTGTAACTTGTCCAGGAATATTTATTTAAAATCGTGAAATATCCACGCAATTTATTTATTTATTTATTTAACAACTCGGCGTTATGATTAGAAAATTGAACTACAAATTTCTAAACATTAAACTATAGAGAGGATTTAAGTAGATTTTAACGCAGTTACCTCGACGATAACGAACAACGGCCAGCTCAGGCGTATTACATGAAAATTGTGCACACTAAATTGCAGATCACGCTCCCGTGAACATAATTGTGATTTTGGTGCAAATTAGAGTAAGGTGCTCCATTATCTATTCGGATTTAACACACATCTTTGCGTATGAAATCGAACTAAAAGACATTTCGAACTAGAGTTTAAGGGCCACTTGTACGTTCACGGGTTACATTTTTTATGGTAATGAAAGGCAAACAAGCAGACGGATTTCCTGATGGTAAGAAATTCACGCCGCCTAGAGACACCAAAGTTGGTAATGGTGCGTTGCCAACCAGAGGCCGGGATGTTAGGCCTCGAGCAAAAGTAATTTACCGGCTACCTTAACCTCCAAACCGAAACACGTGTTCAGCAAGCATTGGACATTATGATGGTAGGAATAGGTAAGGCGGTAATACCAGTCCGGGCGAGTGCCACCTAACTCTACCACCTAGTTAACATTTAAGATTGAGTTAAACTGTCAAATATAAGGTAAATTAACCCAAGTTAGAAGCTAACTCAAGTGTTAAATACATAAACCAGGAACGTGCAAGTGGCCCTAATTAAATTAAAGAGAGGTTTTCAATCCGATTATATTTTGTTTTTGTGTTCCTAAACCTTACTAGATGAATGTTTTTTTAGAGCTGGTGCTTCTTAAAGTTTGACGTGTAGCTTTCAGTTATAATTAATTGACCTATTTAATTGGCGATTTCATTGATGTTATATTCAATCTTATCAAAAAAACATAAAATATTATGACTTAGTTGACCGCCTCGTTGGTTCATCGACTTACCGAGAAGCTCTGGTTCGATTCCTGACAGAGACAGGCATTTGTGTGATGAACATTTATATGACTGAATTTACGGGTCCGGGTATTTTCATTAGGAAGTCGAAAAACGTTCGTAGTTAAATAAAAACGGTTTAATATTTACATCTTTAGGTAAATTCTGATCACACAAAACGATTAAACTGGTAAATCGTCATAAATATAATATAACTAGCTGACCCTGCGTTCAGTTTGTATGGGAAAAATTAAAATGTTGTTTTTCCTAGTGTCCTCGCAGTTTTCCCTTTTTTCTTATCTTTACAAAAAAAAAATCGAAACCGAATGTAGTCAAATCGGTAAAGATTTTATATAAAAAAGTCACGCCCATAACCCCGAAATGGTAGGCAGAGGCACAACCCACCACTACGAACGCAAATATCCAATCCCGGGCAAGGTTCATTTTATTAGCAAATTGAAAATACACAATTTTATATTTTTTTTTGCCTGACACGGGGTTCGAACCCGGAACCTCAAGAAGTCAAGTCCGACGCCGGACCGCTACACCACACAGAGTTTTTTTCTTTTTTTATTAATCTTTATTTATATAAAAAAAAGATAAATGGTTTTTGGAACTAGTAACTTAACATGTAAACTGAAACATATAGGTTTAAAACTTTAACTTACAACTAATTGAAATGAAAAGAAAAAAGAAATACTAGAAAAAATATATGTTATTTTAAAAGCTTATCCACCGTGAATGAATTAACAACTATGAAAAACTTATTTATTTATGTGGTCTACCACATCGTTAATAAATAAAATTGAAATTAATCATAATTTTCGCAAGCTTCTAACTCAAATTACTACTACTCATACTAACTTTACCCTGTCTATCTTAAACTACTACCTCTACTTTCCAGATCTACCTGGTCAGGAAAAGAAGCAGCGAATGAAACTCCCTGTAAACCAGGATTTAAATGATTTTAGCGCAGTATAACCTCAAGAAACCGACTTCGATTTCAATAAGTAATAAAATAGTAATCTACGTACATAAAAAAAATTAGTGTCTTCCTGGCTAGGTGCCGAAGATGTGGACACGCTTTCTCGTACATCCATTGCCACGGCGGCGCTGGATCTCGAGATCTCTTGCATGGAAGCACACTCAACAGGAGGCTGCAGACCACCTAAAGTGGTGCACGGAGATACGACCTGGTCAAAGGCAATAGGCACCTTCATACCTGTTGCGACTCCATAACAGGGCGGGTCAGATAAAAGTTCACCTTTCTCCTCGGCAGGCCTCATAGTCGCTACCCCAAACGGGCCTAAAACTATGCCTAAAACCTACCGCTTTGCCTGCTCCCCGTTTCATCTCTTGGACATTGGGCTCAATTAGTTTCTTGGGGGCCAAACTTAACCCTAACTCAGCCCCTCCCACCGCGACAATACAAGTACCTTTGGGGGTATCTATCCTATCTAGCTTAATAGTTCGGATAGGTCCAAGACAAGGAGATCAAGTAAAAGCTTTAACTTTGTTAATTTCATTTAATGATTTTTAAATCACAATCAGTATCTGATAATCATTATCTGATATCTGATAATGTGTCAATCAATTACATTCATGCAAACCACTTTTTAAGTCACTTAAAATATTGCCTTTACCTTGCTTATATATATTGGCTGTATGTGTATTTGTAAAAAAACATCATTATTTGTTTCATACAAATGCTGATGTCCTAGGTTTGTCTCATTTTAGAAATAGTAAGAAACTACATGTGCCTAACCAAAAACTCAACATTTACAAAAATCACGTGTATTGCATGTCCATTAGTATATACAACCAAATTCCTGATAATCTTAAATCACTTCCTTTAAACAGATTTCGAAACAAGGTATTCACCTTACTTTTAGAGAAAAATTATTATAGTCTCAAAGATTTTCTTAGAATGGCCAGTTATTGTGACTTACACATGTGGCCTAAAATCCCAACCTGGTCACTTACACGCTATCTTTCGATAGCGACACAAAATAAGGAAAAGGTTAACTAATTAT